>PVKS010049364.1:0-12015 GCA_004027875.1 Aplodontia rufa
CAAGGCCAAGTTCATTTCTGCTGCAAAGTCACATACTAGAAATGCTTCAAGTTCTATGTTCTCCATTGGCCTTTTTTCCAGAAGGATCAAATCTTCTTTCCTTTTATTAAGGAAATATGATGAGGAAGTTCGAGTGGTGAACCAGCTCCTCTTTCACAGTTCAAACTGACAAAGCTGGAGATGCCACTCCTTGGGGATGGGAGACACGGAGAGGGTTGAACTTGTCAAGGCAGTCTTGCTTTTCCCACATGTAGGATGATCTTGGCATGGAACACACAACAGCAGCCGTTTGGGGGTAGTTCAAAGACTTGCTTGGGGTTTAATCACCCATTCTGCATGAGGATTTACATGATATACATCCAATATGTACGCATCTGGATCCAAGCAATGCTCTCCTATATTTCCTCCAATTTCATATAACCTTTGGTTCTGAATTTTAATACATTCTGATGAACCATGACTGTTCTCATATTGAAATTTCGCCAATATGTCTTTGGCTTTGGTTTGACTATTCAGTTGAATGGCCATGGACACCTTAGAGAGAAGCAGAGCACGGACCCTTATGATTCCTTCCAGCACATCAGACATTCTTCTAGCAGAGGGTGATTTTTGTAGTACCTTTGAAGTCTTGGGGCTTGTAACCTCCCGTTCTATGGTCTTCCTCCGGAGCAGCTTTTTCACACTTGGGAGCTGTTTCTTTAACAACATGGTGGCTTCATTCATCCTTCTTACCTGGGTGATTAAGAAAGATGGGACCTTCCACAGAATTTTCTGGTACTTAAGCATTAATCGGATGATGTGGGCTGTGGTGTTTGCAATCAGAATGTTTGCTTCTGCTGAAGAAAAGGTTCGGGGCCATTACAGTGGAAATGTTCCACATACTCATTCGGTTTTTTGATTCATTGGCAATCACTTTATTGAAGAATGTCATGAGGGCCTGGGCTGTATCCCTGTTGGCGTCAGGCAGAGCCATGACCATCAGGTGTAAGGCTTGAAATTGCACTTTGATGTGAGGCCCTCTTTCCATTAGAGTGATGAAGGCAGGTATGTATTCCATAGGGAAGAGAGAAGTGGGTAGTTCTCTGAAAAATGCTTTCAACATCACTGCAGCTTCTCTATGGCACATTTTGTCCCATTTAAATTTATCGGCATTAAACTTGGCATCCAGTTCTTCACGGTATAGCTTGACTTTGGCAGTACATCCTGAAAGTCGAAAAATTCCTTCAGATTCCAGACCCGATTCCTCGACTTTCTCAAAAAATTTTTGTAATACAAGGGGAACTTTCACTCCAGGGTCTTTCTTTCTGTCATTGTCCAGGAGGACCGAAAGTGAAACTCCAAAAATCCCATTGTCTCGTCCTTTTCCTCTCTCTGTTTTGTTTCTTTTCAATTGAATTCCAAATGCATCAAAAAAGGCGGTCAATTCAATCAGAGAGAGATGGCGAATTTTCTTCATGTCTTCGGTCTCCTGCTTCAGTTAAGCCAAATCTGGTTTTCTGAACAATGAGTTTAGTTAAAGCACAATCTTCTTTCTTTATCTCTGACTTCTTAAATTCATTTCTTTTTGGAGCCTCCGTAACCATTTCTGAATAAGATACTTCAAAGGATAGCTCTTCAGTCTCTGTTGGAATATTCTTTTCCAGATATTCATCATCACTCAATGCATTCTGAACTGACTGTCCAGCGTTTGCAGATCCATTGGAATGAAGTGGGATGTCTGGAATAGCCTCCAGTATGGACTGCATGGAGCCAATTCTGGGATCTACAAAACTCCCTTCTTCTTCCTGGGACCCACTGGATAGGGTAGCAATGTTGAGAGAAGCATCATCTGGCACAGGGCCACTTGTTTTGATAACTCCTGGCACCACTTTTTCCTCCTCAGTGCCATACAACTGAGTAGAATGGTTGTCACAAGTATTATCTAGAGGAGAGTCACTGACTCCAAAGATGTCTCTAACATCCCTGACAGACTGCTTATTCTTTTTTCTCAGGGTTTGAGTATAGGTATTATATCTCTTTTTCACTGCAGCTTCTTGGGTTCGAGTCAACGTAGAGAGCAGGGCTTTGCCATCTTCCTCTTCGTTGCCTGAGATCAGAGTTGATAAACCCACATCTTGCAACCACTCTGCTTCAAGTTCTCCTTCATCCACAGGCTTGACCTCAGTAGACGGCTGCTCTTCATGCCCTCCCACGCTATTCTCCTTAATGCTTTCTATCTCCCGCCAGAAATCCTCCATGGAGGTGCTGTCTACGGAGGCTTGTGAGCTGGAGCGGCTGAACGCAGGAGAATGCAAGGATTCATTGGAGAGCATCCTGTTGATTCTTCGGCAGCGAGGGATGGATTTTCTTTCAGCAGGTTAAAAGTCTTGGGGATGATATTCTTAAGGGAGAAGTACAAAACATCTCTGTTAAGGTGTCTCCGCATGGCCCAGAGGCAGGGAGGCCATCTCCAGCCAGCCTTCACTGCCCCACACCTGCTGAGAGCTGTCCCAACCTCCAGCAGGGCAGCACTCCTAAGGCTGCTTTTGAACTCACAATTCTCCTGCCTCAGCCTCCCAAGTCACTGGGATTATATGCCTGCACCACCAAGCCTGGCCCTCAACTCTTACCTTAATTACAGGTCCAAATTTGGTACATGAACACAGGGAACCTGATCTATGCAGGACACTCGATCATAATTGCAAACTCCTCAAAAGCAAAGGCCTCTGAGGAGTTTGCAATTCAGTGGGAGGGCAGAAACAAATACCCAACAGGTACAAAAGGCCTATCTGACACTCTGTGTTCTGGTTGGGGCCTGTTTGAGTCCCAATGGAAGGTGCTCAGGACAAGACTGGCAGGACTCTCATCTAGAGCAGCCCTACTCAGGACCAACCAGGGGAGGTTCCCCACTTGAAGCAGCCCTGACTACCTAACATCCCCGTGTTCCTATTGGGGCTTGTTTGAGTCCTGCCAGAAAGTGCTTAGGATCAGCCCAGCTCGGGATCAACCACAGGAGGTTCCCGCCAGGAGCAGCCCCAACTACTTGACGCTTTGTGTGCCTCTCCGGGCCTCTTTGAATCCTGCTGGAAGGTGCTCAGAACACAATGGATAGGACCCCTGTTCAAAGCAGCCCCTGCTCAAGACTATCCGGTAGTGGTTCCCTGCCTAGAGCAGCACCACCTATCTGACACCCCACATTCTGGTAGGTTCAGATTTGCAACCCTGAGCCTGGAACCAAAAGGTAGAGTAATACAAGGACCCTGGAAAAACAGCATCCAGAAGAAGGTGATGATCAAAGAGCTGGTGACTAATCTGACCCTTTGACTTGCAAGGAAGAACCACATGAAGAACTGCCTAACTTCCCCTCAGGAAATCTCAATTCAGAGATCCACAAGAAGCTCTTAAAAAATGAAGAATCAAACAAGAAGACGTTCACCTCAAAACCAAAATTCCCCTAAAAATGACGTCACGGAAAGGGGTCAAGATGAAAACCTTGAAAATATTATCAATGATCTGATTACTAAAAGGAGCAATGAGCTAAAAGAAGAAGGAATGAAGTGAGAAAACTCAAGAGATGAAAAACTCTATTATCAAAGAAATAGACATACTCAAAAAGAAAGTAACAGAGCTAAATCTGCAGTAAATGACATGAGAGGAACCACGGAAGAATTTAATAATAGACTAACTTCTATAGAAAATGGAACCTCAGCTATTGAAGAAAGAACTTCTGACAGTGTGGACTAGAGCACATGGATGACAAAATGGAAAAAAACTCACAAAACAAGAACAGAATTTTAAAAATGTCTGGGACAAATTGAGAAGAAACAATCTAAGAGCAATTGGTATACAGGAAGAACTTGAAGCACAAAAGAATGGGATAAGGAACATTCCCAAGGAAATTGCTAAAGAAAATTTTGCCCATATAAAAATAGAGTAAGATATGCTCATCCAGGAAGATTACAGGACACCCAATAGGCCTAATCAAATGAGAAGCTCACCAAGACACATCATATTCAAAATGTACAAGAGGGAAATCAAGGAAAGAATATTGAAAGCAGCAAGAGAGAAACGCCAAATCACATCAGGAAAACCAGTAAGAATTACATGTGACTTTTCAGTTCAGACTCTGGAAGCAAGAAGATCATGGACGGAGATCTTTTACAACATGCAGCCAAGAATACTATACCCAGCAAAACTCAGCTTCAAATTTGAGAGGGAAATAAGAACTTTTCATGATAAAAACAAACATGAAGCATTTATGAACAGAAAGACAGCATTAGAAAAAATCCTCAAAGATAAACTCCAGATAGAAGAACAAGGTAATATTCCTCAAAACCCACAGAGGAAATTCAATAAAGGTACATGCTATCAACAGACAACTAAGACAGCACAGAACTTACTAATAAAACACAATGAATATGAACCACAGCCACATAACTATCCCAACACTGAATGTGAATGGTCTCAGTGCACCAATCAAAAGACATAGACTAGCAGATTGTAGCAAAAAACAAAATTCAACAATATGCTGCTCACAGGAAATCCACCTTACAGCCAATGACACCCACAAATTAAGGCTGAAAGGATGGGGAAAAAAATTACCAGGCATATGGCCCAAGAAAGCAAGCTGGAGTAGCAATTCTTATATCTGACAAAGTGGATTGCAAACATAAATTAATCAAAAGAGATAAAAAAGACCACTACATCCTAGTAAAGGGAACAATGAAACAGAAAGAAATAACCATAGTAAATACATACTCTCCAAAAACCAATGCCCCCAACTATGAGGAAAAATTACTCCAAGATATAAAACCACTTGTGTACCTCCACACAATAGTACTGGGAGACTTTAATACTCCTCTATCACCAATAGACAGATCATCAAAGCAAAAAAACAATAAAGAGATCTCCAGTCTAAACAACACCATAAATCAAACAGACTTAACAGACATCTGCAGAATATTCCACCCCAAAATGGCAGAGTATACCTTATTCTCAGCAGCACATGGATCCTTCTGCAAAATAAATCACATTCTAATTCACAAAGGAAATCTCAGCAAATATAAAAAAGTAGATATTATTCCATGTATCTTATCAGACCATGATGCCATGATCCTAACAATTAATAACAAAAACCATGGCACAAAACACACAAATATGTAGAGACTGAATAACACCTTATTAGAATGGACCCCAGAAGACATGAGAACAGTAACCAAGGAATTATTGGAAGAAAATGAGAATGAAGATACAACATATCAAAACCTTGGGATAGCATGAAAGCATTCTTAAGGGGAAAATTTATTGCACTGAGTGTCCACATTAAGAATCAGGAGAGATCCCTAACAAATAAGCTTATGCTCCAACTCAAATCTCTACAAAAGCCAGAAGACAGGAAATAATTAAGATCCAAGCTGAAATCAATGAAATTAGGAACAAAAAATAAATAAAAAGAATCGACGAAACACCTGGTTCTTCAAAAAAATAAATAAAATTGACAGACCCCTAGCTAATCTAACTACAAGAAGGAAAGAATCAAAGCAAATCAACAAAATCACCAACAAAAATGGAGTAATCACCACTGACCCCACTTGAAATCAAACAGATTATCAGAACATATTTCAAAAAACTATACTGCTCTAAATCAGATAATCTGAATGACACGGAAAAATTTCTAGACACATACAACATCCCCAAATTGACACTGGATGACATTGAAATCCTAAACAGCCTTATAACAGGCACCAAAATCCATACAGCAATTAAAAGTCTTCCAAAGAAGAAAAGACCAGGACCTGATGGAGTCTCTGTGGAGTTTTACCACACCTTTGAAGAAGAGCTAACCCCTCTCCTTATGAAGTTATTCCAAGAAATTGAAAAAGAGGGAACTCTCCCAAATATATTTTACGAAGCAACCATAACTCTGATACCAAAACCCAAAAAAGACACATCAAAAAATGAAAACTACAGATCAATATCCTTAATCAATATCAATGCAAAAATCATTAATAAGGTTCTTGCAAACCACATTATAAAACATGTCAAGAAAATAATTCATCATGATCAAGTGGGCTTCATTCAGGTACACAAGGCTGGTTCAAAATATGCAAATTAATAAGTGTGGTTCATCACTTAAACAAAATTAAGGACAAAAACTGTATGATCATCTCAGTAGATGCAGAAAAGGCCTTTGATAAAACCCTGCTCAAAACTCTAGAGAAAATAGGGATCAAAGGAATGTATCTTAACTTTGTAAAGGCTGAATATGCCAAACGCTCATCTAGTATAATACTAAATGGAGAAAAGTTGAAAGCATTTCCACTGAACTCGGGAACAAAACAAGGCCGCCCACTTTCATCACTTTTATTCAATCTAGTCCTTAACATCCTGGCTGGAGCAATCAGGCAAGAGGAAGAAATCAAAGGGATATGAATAGGAAGTGAGGAAGTCAAACTATCCCTCTTTGCTGATGACATGATCCTATATCTGGATGATCCAAAAAACTCCACCAGAAAACTGCTAGAGCTAATAAACAGATTTGGCAAAGTAGCAGGCTACAAGATCAACACCCATAACTTAATAGCTTTCCTATATGCCAACAATATTAGGGCAGAATAAGAAATTAGGAAATTGGTCCCATTCACAATATCCTCTAAAAGAATAAAATACTTGGGAATTAATCTAACAAGAGAAGTAAAATACCTCTACAAGGAAAATTATCAAACACTGAAAACTGAAATTGCAGAAGACCTGAGAAGATGGAAAGATGTTCCATGCTCTTGGTTAGGCAGAATTAATATAATGAAAATGGACATTCTTCATACAACCTAAGGCATTTGTAGAGATGTATTGGGAAGGAGGTGGGGGAGGGATAAGGGTGGGTAATTGTGTGGGGGCTCTTGGGGGTAAATCTAATTTTCAGAATATATATATATTCATTAGAAGCTTGTTTGATTGTTCAACAAATAAATTTCTGAATAAAAATTTTTTAAAATGGACATTCTTCCATTCTTTGCATATATAGAAAAAGCAATTCTCAAATTTATATGGAACAACAAGAAACCCAGAATGGCCAAAACATTACTAAGCAAGAGAGATGAAACAGGTGGTTTTTGCAATACCAGATCTAAAATTATATTATAGAGCTGTAGTATTAAAAACAGCATGATAGTGGTATCAAAATAGGAATGAAAACCAATGGAATAGAATAGTCGACTATGAGACAAACCCACAAATCTTTAAACATCTGATCTTTGACAAAGGGTGGCAAAATATAACATGGAAGAGAGCCTATTCAACAAATGGTGCTGGATGAACTGGACAGCCACTTGCAGAAAATTAAAATTAGATCCTTATCTCTCACCATGCACAAAAATCAAATCTAAATGTATCAAGGAATTAGGAATTAAACCAGCTACCATACAACTGCTAGAAGAAAACTCAGGATCAACAGTCCAGCATATGGGAGATGGCAATGACTTCCTCAATAAGACTCCTAAAGTGAAAGAATTACAGTCAAAAGTCAATGAGTGGGGAGGAGAGAAGATGGCGACTTGAAGTCAGACTGCATCCCCAGTGGCTCAGAGACTGGACAGAAAAGCCCCAGTTCATTTCCAGTTTTTTGAGGTGCATTTTGGGGAAATAGCATATTGAAATCCCAGTCCTAACTTTCTCAGTGTATTTGAGGAGCAGAGACTGGGGAGAAACGACTGTTCTCTTTTTTTCTATTTTTTTTCCGTCCGGGCTGGGACTAGGCGAACAGCACCCCCCCCCCCACTGGGGGAGGAGTCAAGAAGCCTGCGAACTCATCCCCACGTGGGTGCTTTAAATATAGCGTTATTGGCATCTTGAAACCTCAGTCCTAATTTGCTCGGTGGCTTTGGGAAGCAGTGACTTAGGGAGAAGCCAGGGTAATTTTGTTTTTCTCCCGTCCCGGCTGGTACTCCGGCTCCCGGCCACTCTCCCTTGCTGGCATTCCGCTGGGTCTGGGGGTGGAGTCTGACACTCTGTGATCTCAGTGGCGCAGAAAACCTGCAGAGGTTTAAAGAAAGCATTTTTACAAAGTCACTTCCCGTGCCTATTCTCTGCCTGGTGGTGAGATCACTGCCTGGAAGCTGCCTGCAGACAAGCACGGAGAAGCAGGTCGCGCTGCAGAAGCAGGCCGGGAGCTACAAGGTGGGGGGAGCTGAGCATCCTTTAAACCCCCTCGGAGGATTCCACTCGCCCCTACCGACTTGGGCCAGCCCGCCGAAGGTCTGCAAGGCAGGCTCGTAAAACTGCGCCTGGAGCCCGCCACCGTCCAGGGCTGGACCAGAAGGATGAGGCTTGGATTAGGCCCTCAATCCTCTTCACATAAGGGTGTGGGTAGAGGTGTAAAGGGGAACATTGATCAGCGCTAAACACCCCCACCATGGACAGAAGGACTCCCCCTTTCAAGACGCGGATCCCACAGCTCTAGAGTCACAGGAGTCAAATTCGGCAATCACCTGCAGATGGAGCTGTGGAAGCAATAGACCTCTGTCTTTCAGATCCCCTGAGCCCCAATGGAAAGAAACCCAGCATTTCATACCCAGACAGATCTCCTCGAAAAAGGACCAGAGACACTCTTACTGACTATACCTTCAAGTTTTTACTCTTAAGAAAAAATTTCTTTTGCTTTATTTGGTTTTGTTCACTGATGTTGTTGCAGGCACGTTCTAGATGTGTACTAATGCAATAACTGGTTGACTTTACAGGTTCTTCGATATATAAAAACAATAGCTTTTTTGTTTCCCTGCCCTGTTAAATTCAGGGGGTGGTTTTCTCCCCACTCTTCCCCCCCCCTTTCTTTATTTTTAGTTTTTTATTTTATTTTATTATTTTATTAATATTACTTTTTTAATTTCTTTTTTCTTTTTTTGGGGTGGGAGGGAAATAATAATAGTATTTCTTCCTGCTTTGGATAGCCTGTTTTTTAGGTTTCTTTCTATTTTTTTCCCCAATTTATCGTCTCTCTCTTTCCCTCTTATTCATCATGTCTATCCATGTCCTCATTCTTGAGAAGAAGGATTCTGATCAGTCCATATAATATTTGAAATATATTATGCCTGACAGGCATAATTCACAGGGATAACTTCTTCCCTTAAATGAGCACCCAAATCTTATTAATAACTCTGTTACCCTTCCCATATCAGGCCACAGCTATCCTAGCTTCTCTTTGGACCTGTATTTTCATTTCTACTTTTTTCTTTTTTCCTTTATTTTAAATTTAGTAAAAAATTTTAAAATTTTCTTTTCTTTTCAAATATTTTCCTTTTAGAAATTTCTTTCCCTTTCTTCAGCAAATTCTTTACCTCCTCCACTTTCTCACTGTCCATAAGTGGTCTATATAATCTCCTCTCTAAATCTCACCCGCATTACACTCCCTCTCTAACTCCCAATTAGGTAACTCTCTACAACCCCCCACTATGAAGGCTGCATAAAGATTATTGCTGAGACTGTTATTCTGAACAACACTTATTTGCTCTTGGAGTCTGACATATGTGATAGTTAATTACTAGTGTTGCCAAAAATATTGAAAATCACTAACTCTAGTTGCATAGGCTGAATTAAAAAATCAATTATAGTATATTCTGAATAACTAATTTACTACTGTTTACTGAAAGCTTTGGTTGTACATATTGATATTTTGCTACTAACGCATAAGGTATTGGAACTCAGTAAGGGTAACAAACAGTTCACAGTAAAGGGGACATTCTTTGGAGATTAACTTTCCTGACAAAATCCCATCCCAAATAAGGATTTGGACAGATTTCCCAATCCATCAGCTTAGTCCTTAAGGCTGGTGATAGGGAAAAAAAACCCCACCAAGTCCTATATTGCTTCCACAAAGAGTTCACTGGTCAAATAAGAGAGAAGAATCTCCTCAGACATGAGAAATCAAAATCAAAGAGGTTCACACCAATCCCAAAACTCCCCTAGTAAGGGGGCTACAGCCAGGTAATGGGATGCAAACCTAGAACAATATATCAATGACCTCATAACAAAAAGGAACAATGAATTAAAAGAGAGATAATGAAGGGAATAAATGAGATAACTCAAGAGTTGAGAAACACTATCGTAAAAGAAATTGACTCACTCAAAAAGGAAGTTTCAGACCTAAAATCTTTAGTCAATGACATGAAAGGGTCCATGCAAGAATTTAATATTAACTTCCATAGAAAATAGAACCTCACCTATTGAAGAAAGAACGTCTGACAACGAAGATAGGTTGATCAAGCTAGAGCTGACCGACACTAAAAAAGAAAAACAAGAGATCATGACCAATATATCAAGAATGTCTAGGATGAAACGAGAAGGAACAATCTGAGAGTAATTGGGATACAGGAAGAAATCCAGACATGCACCAATGGTGTGAGGAATATTCTCAAAGAAATCGTGAAAGAAAACTTCTCACACATAAAAATAGAATCAAACATGCTCATCCAGGAAGTTTACAGGACATCCAATAGGTCTAATCAAAAGAGAAACTGACCAAGACACATCATATTCAAAATGTACAATAGGAATACCAAAGAAACTATATAAAAAGCATCAAGGGAGAAACGCCAAATAACATTCAGAGGCAAGCCTATAAGAATTGTCTGTGACTTTTCAACCCAGACTCTGGAAGCAAGAAGATCTTGGAATGATATCCTTCAACGTCTAAACGACCACAACATGCAGCCTAGAATTCTATACCCAGCAAAACTCAGCTTCAAATTTGATAGAGAAATAAAAACTTACCATGATAAAACAAAACTGGCAAAATTCATCAACAGAAAACCTGTCCTACAAAGAATTCTCAAGGAAACACTCCAGACAGAACAAGCAATTGATACCCAAAACCAACAAACTGAAGAAACTCAGTGAAAGTATCACCCAGCAAGAACTAACCAAGGCAACCACAGAACTAGTTAAATAAGACACAGTAACAATGAATCAATTACACACTTCTATTGTAACACTGAATGTAAATGGTCTAAATGCACCACTCAAAAGACACAGACTTGCTGTGGATCAAAAAACAAAATCCAACCATACGCTGCTTACAAGAAACACACCTCACAGGCAATGACATCCGCAGATTAAGGGTGAAAGGTTGGGGAAAAAATCCGCCATGCTTATGGCCCAAGAAAACAAGCCGGTGTCGCTATACTTACATCTGACAAAGTAAATTTCAAATACAAATCAATCAGAAAAGATAAAGAAGGCCACTATTTAGTACTAAAAGGAACCCTTCAACATGAATAAATAACCATAGTTAATATTTACTCTCCAAACAAAAGTGCACCCAACTATGTGAATAAATTACTCCATGACATCAAACCACTTGTGGATCTCAACACCATAATACTGGGAGTCTTCAACATTCCATTGCCACCACTGGACAGATCATCAACACAAAAAATCAATAAAGAAATCACCAGCCTAAATAACTCAAATGGACTTAATTTTCCATCCCAACTTAGCAGAATACACCTTCTTCTCTGCAGCACATGCATCCTTTTCCAAAATAGATCATATTCTGGTTCATAAAGATAATCTCAGCAAATATAAAAAAGCAGAAATTATCCCGTGTGTCCTTTCAGACTACAACACTATGACCCTAGCAATCAACAGCAATAATCATAAAAGAAAACACACATATTCTTGGAGATCGAATAATACCCTATTAAATGAAGAATGGATCCAATAAGATATGAAAGAAGTAATCCACAAATTCTTGGAAGAGAACCAAAATGAAGACATAACATATCGAAACCTCTGGGACAGCATGAAAGCTTTCCTAAGGGGAAAATTCATAGCATCGAGTGCCCACATTAAAAATGAAGAGAGATCGGGGGACTCTTCAAGATGGCGTTCTGAAGACAAAAGGCTTCCATTGCACCCCCGTGACTGATCAGGATATCTCCGGCTTCTCATCAGTGTTTTAAGGTGCGTTTTGGAAAATGGCATTATGAATCACCAGTTCTGATCTCAGCATTGGTTTTGGGGAATAGAAACCTACCAGCGAGC
>PVKS010049365.1:0-12013 GCA_004027875.1 Aplodontia rufa
GACCTGAAATTATATTATAGGGCTATAATAACAAAAACAGCATGGTATTGGTATCAAAACAGACATGAAGACCAACAGAACAGAACAGAAGATACTGAGGTTAAATCCACAAAATCTTTAACCATTTGCCATTTGACAACAGAGGCAAAAATATAACGTGGAGGAAAAACAGCCTATTCAACAAATGGTGCTGGATGTACTGGAAAGCCATATGCAGACAACTGAAACTAGATCCCTATCTCTCACTCTGCACAAAAATCAAATCAAAATGGATCAAAGAATTAGGAATCAAAGTAGCAACTATACAGTTGCTAAAAGAAAAAATAGGATCAGCACTTACAATATCCATGTAGGCACTTCCTTCCTCAAAAAGACTCTCATAGCTCAATAATTAAAGCCAAGAGTCAATGAATAGGATGCCATTAAACTGAAAATCTTCCACTCAGCTAAAGATTTAGTCAAGAGTATCAAGAGAAAACCTACAGAATGGGAGGATATCATAGTATTCTATGCATCCAACAGGGGACTAATATCCAGAATACACAAAGAATTAAAAAAACTGAACTCCCCAAACAAAAATAATCCAATTATTAGATGGGCTAGGGAACTGAGTAGAAACTTCTCAACAGAGAAAGTCCCAAAAGCCAATAAATATGTGAGAAAATATTCTACATTTCCATCAATCAGAGAAATGCAAATGAAAACTTCACTGTTATTCCACCTCACTCCAGTCAGAGTGGCAAAAATGAAGAATATAAACAATAATAAATGCTGAGGGGGTTGTGGGGAGAAAGGAATACTAACACACTGCTGATGGGACTGCAAACTTGTACAGTCACTCTGGAAAGCAGTGTGGATGCTCCTTAAAAAACTAGGCATGTAACCACCTTTTGACCTAGCTATCCCACTCCTGGGTATTTTCCCAAAAGAGCTAGAATCAGCATACTCCAGAAACACAGGTGCATCAATGTTTATAGAAGCTCAATGTAAAATAGCTAAACTATGGAACCAACCCAGATGCCTCACCCTGGATGAATGAGTTCAAAAATTGTGGTGTATATATATACACAATAGAGTTCTACTCTGCTCTTATCATGGCATTTTCAGCCAAATGGATGGAAATGGAAAAAAATTAGGCTGAGGGAAATATCCAAAACTCAGAGACATAAGAGTGAAATGTTTTTGTCTTATGTAGAAGCTGGTGTAAAACCTAAGACAGGATGATATTCAGCTGAATTTTAGTAACAATCTCACAATAGTTTAAAAAAATGAGTGGGATACCGTTAAACTGAAAAGCTTCTGCTCAGCCAAGGAGACTGTCAAAATTGTCAAGAGGCAACCTACAAAATGAGGGAAAATCATGGCCTGTGATTCCTCTGACAGTGGACTAATATCCAAAATTTACAAAGTACTCAAAAAAATACTTAAACCATAAAAAATCCAGTCAATAAATGGGTCAAAGAGCTAAATAGAAGCTTCTCAACAGAGGAAATTGTGCGAGCCAGTGAATACACAAGAAAGTGTTCTAAATCACTAGTAATCAGAGGAATGCAATTTAAAACTACATTAGGATTTCACCTCACTCTAGTCAGATTGGCAAAGATGAATATAAGTAATAACAGATGTTGCAGGGGTTGTAGAGAGATAGGAATATTAGCACACAGTTGGTGGAACTGTAGTCTGGTATAGCTTCTCTGGAAGGCATTGCAGAGCATCCTCAAGAAAGTAAGGGTGGATCCACCATACAATCCACCGTCTTCTGGGTGTTTTCCCAGAGGAGTTAGAATCAGCACATTACAGCTACACAGAAAAATGTATGTACATAGCACCTTAATTTATAATAGCTAAATTATGGAACCAACCCAGATGCCCCTCACTGGATAAATGGATTCAAAAGGTGTGGTATATACAGTGGAGTTCTATTCATCTCTTAGAAACAAAGATATTGTGGACTTTGAAAGTAAATGGATGGCAATTGAAGAAATTATGCTGAGCAAAGTTACCCAAACCCAGAGTGTCAAGGTCAAATGTCTTCCCTC
This sequence comes from Aplodontia rufa, assembly GCA_004027875.1. Lineage (NCBI taxonomy): Eukaryota > Metazoa > Chordata > Mammalia > Rodentia > Aplodontiidae > Aplodontia > Aplodontia rufa. The sequence continues at coordinate 2,040 of PVKS010049365.1, forward strand.
ATTTGTGGATGCTGGAGCGAAACCCAGGCTTGAGTGTAAGGTAGTCAAACTCATGTATTAGATCCAGCAAAAGCATAGCAACACATAAAATAGAGCAACCATAAACATTTAGTGGGGCATGGGTAGGGGATATGTAGGAGACCAGAGAGGGAGGTCGAATAGTGAGGGAATAGGGAGATAATCAACAATGTAGCATACTCTTTACCCCTCTGAGAATCCAAATAATACTTATGCAATCATTTAATTCTAGAAAATTTAGAACCTAAGCATTTATATCATTTTTAGGGGTGAAATATATTAGAATCAAGGGACTTGGGTGTGGGTGATATGGGGGTAATTCTGGTTTAAGAACATATGCATATCATATTATTACTCTATTTGCATTATGGTTATACAATATCTCAACTCCTTAATAAAAAATTAAAAGAAATCTTAAAAGAATTATGAAAGGTATATTCCAGTATATGAATGTGTATTAATTTATTTATCCAGCCCTCTAAGACAGCTTTATATTGCTTCCAAGGGTTTCTGTTACAAACAATGCTATATACATAGGTGCATGTACTGAATTCTGCACATTCAGGCAAGCAAAATTATTGAAGTAGAATAAATTTTGATAGGTATTCCCATTTCTCTCTGCTTAGATTCTTTTATTAAAATATGATAGTGCTTGTATTTAGTTGAGAATAGATTTGGAATGCCAAGAAAAAATGTATGAAATAATTTCTATTTTTCAAAATGGACCTGAACAATTGATAGAAGCTCTCAAGTTTGGTAAAAAATTACCATAATGTCAGATTGCTTGAAAAACAACAACTTGAACATTAGAACAAATAATAGTAGCTCATTAGAATCTGTAATTTTATCAAAGATACAGTAAGACAATGAAAGTGAATAAAGTATTAATATAGCAAAAAAGGAGAGTGGAGATTTGATCATTATTGTTTTAATAACAATAATGTGTATCCTTTCTGAATTATGATGGGCATTGACATGCCCTTTTGGACAAGAAAGAAAGAAGAGTCCCTCTGTATGCCAGGGAAAATGGTAATATTCTCTTGTGATTAGCATATCAGTGTCTTTCCAGATGTATTAGCCTAGTTACTGTTCAGGATCTGTTTAACCTTTGAGAAAGGCTGTTTTAGTGCTGTGACCAAAAGACCTGACAAGAACAATTTGAGGAAAAAAATTTATTTTGGGTTTCATGGTTTCAGCTCCATCCATAGACAGCTGGCTCCTTGCTCTGAGCTGAAGGCAAAGCAGAATATCATGGCAGATGAGTGTGGTTGAGGAAAGTGGCTCAGGACATAACACCATGAAGCAAAGAGAAAGAGGGCTAGAACTTTCCACTCCACAGATAAAATATATGCCTTAGGTGCATGCCCCCAATGACCTACCTCTTCAACCACACTGTAGCTGTCTATAGTCACCATCCAGTTAATCAGTGAAGCAATGCACTGATTTGGTTACAACTCTCACCACCCAGTCATGTCACCTCTGAACTTTCTTGCATTAGCTCACACATGAGCTTTTGGAGAATACCTCATAGCTAAACCATAACAGGCTACATTTATTACTGCCTCATAATACTAGGCAGGGTGATACTTTATCACTTCTCTTTGAGCAATGGTATCTAATGAAACACGAAGGAGTTGATCGTGGAAAATATTTTGCCATTCTCAGCAGAGGGATCTCACTACATAAATCTGAAGGAAGTTACCACTCCACTTGAGAAACTGTGGAGTCCTACAGAAAGATTTTTGAAACAGGGATATAAGAAACCTGCATTCTACATTCTACATTTGTAATGTATTAGCAATATGACCAAAGGATCTCTTTACTTCTTGGGCCTCTGCTTTTTTCCCATGTAAAATTAAGTAAGGGATGACATTACCTCTAATTTCTCTTCTTGCTTTGTCCATGTATGATACTAATAAGACTATAATATTCCTTTTTGCATTATTCAGACTTGAGCTCCTGCTTGGATTAGAAAAACTTTTCTCAATGTAGAAAAAAATAATTGTGTTAATAAAAATGTACTGGGCTGGAGCGGTGGCTTGTCTGTTAATGGTGCTTGCCTGGCATGCGCGAATATGCAAATTGAAACCCCAGCACCATGTACACAGCTAAGTGTCTGAGCAACAAAAGCCACTTGAAAAACTAAATAAAAACTGATTCTGTCAGGGTTGGAGTGGTGGCTTGGCAGTTACTGTGCTTGTCTTGCATGCACGAGTACACGATTTAGAACCCCAGCACCACGTACACAAGAAAGTGTCAGAGGAATGAAGGTCACATGAAAAACTAAATAAAAAATTACTTCTCTCTTTCTCTCCCTCTCATGTCCCTTCTTTTTTTTAAAAAAAAATTCTCTCTCTCTCTCTCTCTCTCTCTCGCACTGTCTCTCTCTCTTAAAAAATAAAATAAAAATGTACTTATTTTGATGGAATTTTTTTCCTCTTGGGAAGAAAATATTTATAGACAATTACTATTCCTTTTTCCTCTCCTCACCTGATATCCACTTCATTCTTTTTCTCAATTTACAATATCTAAAACTTCTTCTCCATAGCTGGCACTACCCATGAGCTTTGCTCTGCAACCTATTCAGTAAGTCTGTACAGGTAAGAAAGTTCAGTGTTCACTGTCATTGTCTGAATTGTATTACCTAAACATTCTTATGCTGAAAACCTGCTTATATTTCTCTGATATGAGAGAAATATAACTGTGCTTTTGAGATAGGGCCTTTAAAGAAATGAATAAGCTCATCTGAGGCTATTAGAATGGGCCCTTATCCAGTCATACTGGCATCTTTAGGAAAGGAGGGAATTTAGACACACAGACAACCAAGGATATATGTGTACAAAGAAGAAAGACCAAATGAGGATATAGCAAGAAGGTAATGACCTGCAAGACAAGAAAGCAGGTTTCTCAAGAAACAAAACCTGCTTGTACCTTGATCTTGGAATTCTAGCTTCAAGGATTGTAGAAAATAAATTTCTGTTGTTTAAGATACTCCGTCTGTGCTATTCCATTATGGCAGCCCTAGCAAAAACTTTTACAATTATCATATGTATTTTATACATACAACACACTTTCAAAGGAGTATAGTTATTGCAGTAGTTGTTTTGTTCAGTGTAATTGGTCTTTCAGATTATTTTTGATGAGACTGCAGTTATTGGGTAGAAGATGAAGTAAGGTTACTAATGTCCTATTTATGAGAATCTAAGTCATGCTTTGTGCAGTGGCTAGTGAGGAATTAGATTTTAGGTTCTGGAAATTAATTTAGTTTCTTATATATGTTATTAGGAAATATAGTATAAATTCTTTGCTCTTGTTTTTGGTACTGTGGGGTGCTTTACCACTGAACCACAACCTCAGCCTTTTCTAATTTTTTAAAATTTGAGACAGGGTCTCACTAAGTTGATGAGACTGGCCTTGAATTTGCAATACTCCTGTCTCAGCCTCTTGAGTCACTGGGATTACAGGCATGTGCCATTGCAAAAATTATTTTTAGAAAGTAAAAATATTAGTATTTTTGTAATAGATATGGGGAACTCCAATTGATTCAAACTAGACAACTAAAATTTGTTAGAGGGTCATGCTTTAGTATGAAATTCTGGCTGCTTCAAATAACTTCCTAGAGATCATTATTGCATCTGTCCTTACACTACTTACATAAAATTAATTTATTAGATTCTTATTCTTAAGAATATCATCTCTGATTTTAAAATAACCAAAGCATATTTTCAGAAAAATATTTATATTCATAAATGATGCCAGAATTAATTCACATTTATTCTTTGCATTTCTTCACTTTTATCTTAAGTAATTTGCTTATTTGGAGGAAAATGCTGTTGTATTATAGTTAACAATTGTAGGCCTATGAGTTTTTCCTGAGCTTGGTCAATCTATCACCAAGTACATATGGAAATTTCACTATGTGCCACTGTTGGGGAGGTATGGAATAAGTACACGGCAAAGCCTTGTTTAAAGGAATTGATATTTTTAATTAATAGACTTTATTTTTTAGAGTAATTAATTACACTAATATGTAATAAGTAATTTTAGTGTAATTATGTACACTGATAAGTATTTAGAGAGTTCCCATATTTTACCTCTCCCCACACCACACAGTTTCTCCAATTATTAACATCTTATGTTAATGTTGTAAAACTGATGAACCAATATTAACACATTATTATTATTTACTAAAGTCTATAATTTGCATTAGGTTTAATTCTTGGTTGTACAGTTCTATGGTTTTGACATATGCATATGTTACGTACCTACTATTACTGTATCACGCACAATAGATTTACTGACCTAAAAATCTCCTGAGTTCCACCTGTTCACTCTTCCTCCCTCTCTTCAAACACTGCAGTTTTGCATTTTATTCAGAATAACTTACACTTGGAATCTTACAGTTAGTATCTAGGCTTTTCAGGCTGGCTTCTTTCACTTAGCAATATGTATTCAAGGTTCCCCATTTTTTTATGTTTTCATTACTTATTTTCTTTCTATCACTGAGTAACATTCCATCATATGGATGTTACCATAGTTATTTTTTTCATTAAACTAATGAAGGACATCTTGGCTGCTTTCAAATTTTGGCAATTATGAATAACGTTGCTATAAACATTTATGTGCAGGTTTTTGTGTAAACATATGTTTCTAACTCATTTTGGTAACTGTCAAGTAGCATTATGACTCCTTTCATGTGGAAAGGGTCTATTCTGGCTTTTATAAGAAATTGATAGATTGCTTTCTAAGTTGGTTATACCATGTTGCATTCCCAGAAGCAATGAATGGGAGTTTCTACTGCTCCACATTGTTGCGAGCATCTGATGTTTTCAGTGTTTTAGATTTTAGTCATTTAATAAGTTTGTAGTGATATCTTAATTTTTTAAAATTTGAAATTCTCTAATGACATACAAATTCAAGCATTTTTCCATAAGTCATAAGCTTGTTTTTCACCTGCTTATTTTCTTTGATCACATGTCTATTCCGATCTTTGGTCCATTTAAAAAAATTTTTAAACTTATCATTGTTTTAACAGTTCATTATAGAGTTAGTATACTGGTCCTTTATCAAATATCTGTTTTGTAAATATTTTCTCTCAGTCTGTGTCTTGTCTCATTGTTCTATTAATGGTGTCTTTTTTTGTTGTTGTTGTTGCTGAGGATTGAACCCCGGGGCGCTTAGCCACAACACCATGTGGCCACATCCTGAGCACTTTTTAATTTTTTTTATTTTTGGGTTGGGGATTTAGCTCAGTGGCACAGTGCTTCCCTAGCACACGCAAACCCCTGAGTTAGGTCCTCAGCCCTGAAAAGGAAAATATTTTTTATTTTGAGACAGCATCTCACTAAGTTGTTTAGGGCCTTGCTAAGTTGCTGAGGCTAGCTTTGAACTTGAGATCATTTTGCCTCATCCTCCAGAGTCACTGGGATTACAGACATGCACCTCCATGCCTGGCTAATAGTGTCTTATGTACAGAAAATGTTTTAATTTCAGTAAAGATCAATGTCAATTTCTTCTTTCATTGATTGCACTTTGTGTTAATTGGAAAGTTATTGCCAAGTGCAAGGACAGCTAGATTTTCTTCAATGTTATCTTTTAGGAGTTGCATAGATTTATATTTTGCATTAAGATCTTTGTTCTTTCAAATTTTTGTGAAAAGTATTATTATGGTTTGAATGTGAGGTGTTCCCCCAATAGCTTACGTGTTCAGGAAGGCTGAGGTGAAATGATTGGGTCACAAAAACCTTAATCCAATCAGTGAGTTAAACTGGCAACTGTAAACAAGTTGTTCGGTGTGGTTGGAGGAGGTGGATCATTGGGGGTGTACCTTTGGGGTATATATTTTGTATCTGGGGTGGGGTTTCTTGCTGCTCATTTCCTGATGTGATGCCTTGAGCTCTCTGCTCCGTGGAGCCATGCCTGATGCCATGATGTTCAGCTTCACCTTGAGTCCCAAGGAATGGAGCTGGCTTTCCATTGCCTGGGACCTCTGAAACCATGAGCCCCTAAATAACCCTTTCCTCCTAAAATTGTTCTTGTCAGGTCCTTGAGTTACAGCAGGTAAATGCTTACTAAAACAGAAATTGGCACTGAGAAGGGGGTTCGTTACTGTGACTAACCTGAGCATGTTGTTCAAAAGCTTTTGGAGCTTTCCGGAATTTGTGGGAGGAATTTTGAGATGTTTAGCAGTACAAGCTGGAAAAGCTTTAGATTGTTATACATGGAGCTTGATGGGCAATTCTGGTGGGAGCTCAGAACACCAGAATGTCTACAGGACTGTACTAAGTAAAGTCGGCTCAAGAGTTTTCAGTGGAGAAGGAGGACTCTATTGGAAATTGAACTAGAAGTTGTTTGTGTTATGTTCTGGCTAAGAAGTTGTGTGCATTCTGCCCATGTCTATAGACTTTCTCTGAGCCTGATTTTAAAGGCAATGCACTTCTTAATCTGGTGGAAGAAATTTCCAGATAGTGTAGTATTCAGGTGGTGGCATGGATATTGCTGGCAGCTTTTAGCCAAGTTTATGGTGATTTGCAGGAGCAGAAAGTAGAGTGGAAGGATTTGAAAAACTTGGACTTGAAAGGTGAAAGTAAAACTGGGGACAAGGCAGTTGCAGTTGTTAAAGACATTACTTCCACTAAAATTCTAAACACTTTATCCAAAGACAATAAGAAAGATACATTGAGGGTGTCTAAGCAATTGACAATACTATACCCATCTCAATCACAAGAAAGTAAAAATTCCTTTGAGAAGAGAACAGAGGGGCATCCTTCTTGCACAAAAGAGCCTTGGAAGTTTTTTCAATGTGCTTAGCCTTTCAGGCACTCAGAGACTGCTGCAACCAAGGTCCCTGCATGCATGGCTATTGTTCCAGATGGTGGCAGACCTTGGTAGCAACCAGGCAGTGCTGGTTCTGCAGGACTGCAGGATACTGGAGTTAGGGGTCATGGAGGCTTCCACTGAGATTTCAGAGGAAGGCTTGGGCGGCCAGGCAAAGTGCCCCAGGGTCAGAGTCCTTGTGGGCAGACCCTGAAAAGACAGTGCATGGAGATGTGAGGAGAAAGCAGCAGTGGACACCCCCAGGATTTGGAAATGCCAGTACCACAGAACTATTGCTGAGGAAATCTTCAGTATTGAACACGGACAAGCCAACAGAGGCCATGTGGACTGCAACCAGCAAAGCCATAGAGGTGGAGCTACACAAGCCATTTGGAGAGAACATCATGATGCCATGTGCTCCAGATGCTGGGCATGGAACTACAGAACTTGTTTGCCCAGCTGGATTTTAGACTTCCTTTGGTTTGGTTTCATCCCTTCTTTGTATGCCCCTGTTTGTCTGAATGGAAGTATTTCTTATGTGCCTTTATATATTGGACATATTTAACTTGATTTTTTTAAGAGAAAGAGAGAGGGAGAGGGAGAAAGGGGGAGAGAGAGAGAAAGAGAGAGAGAGAGAAAGGATCAACTTTATTTAGTTTTTCATATGGTTTTCATTGCTCCAATACTTAATTGTGTATGTGGTGCTTGGGTTTGAACCTGGGGCCTCACACATGCCAGGCAAGTGCTCCAATGCTGAGCCACTGCTCCAACCATTGATTTTTTTTTAACAGGGGTTCGTGTTTAGAGTTTGCCTTGAGACTTAGAGGAGACTTTGGACTTGGACTTTTGGGCAGTCTTGGAACTGTAGAGACTATGTGGACTCTTGAAACTGGACTAATTGAGAGCTTTAGGGGGTCAGAGGTGGAATGTTATGGCTTCAATGTGAGGTGTTTCCCAAAAGCTCATGTATGACAATTTGGGAATGCTGAGGTGAAACAATTGGGTTATAAAAGCCTTAACCCAATCAGTGAGTTAATAGAGATTAACTGGCAACTGTAAGGTGGTAGGGTGAGGCTGCAGGAGGTGGGTCATTGGGGGCATGCCTTTGGGGTATATATTCTGTATCTGGTGTAGGGTTTCTCTCTGCTCTGCTTCCCAATGTGATGCCTTGAGCTGTTTTGTTTCTCTGGAGCCATGCCTGCCACCATGATGTACAGCCTCACCTTGAGCCTCCAGGAATGGAGCTGGTCTTCCATGGACTAAGACCTCTGAAACCATGAGTCCTAAAATAAATTTTTCCTCCTAAAATTGTTTTCGTCAGTTCTTTAGTAACAGCAATGAAAAAGCTGACTAAAACAGGTATAAAGTATTCCCAAATTATTTTTTTGCCAATAGATTTCCAGTTGTTCCAGCACCATTTGTTGAGAAATTTAACTTTGCATCATGGTATTCTATTGCTTTTCTTCTTTTGTTATCAATCATTTCATTATATTTTATATTTCTATTTTTGGGATCCCTACTCTGTTCTTTTTTATTGGTGCATTATATTTTTTACATAGTGAAGGGATATATTGTTAAACATTCATATAAGCACATGTTGTGACAATATAATTTGGTCCCATTCCTTCTCCTTTATTTCCCTTACCCATGGTCTCTTACTGCTGATCTCCCCCTGATTACATATATAAATTTATACATGTATAATAATTTTCTTTTGTATTTTCCAGTTTTAAATGCCTGCATATATACTATTCAACATCACGGGGTACAAAGTGTACTACACAGTATTTATGTCCCCCTGTTCTTCCTCCTTACCCCCTATATATCTAGACTTTGGTAAGTTATACCAAATTTGATGGGTCTATTATATAAGCTTGACTTTCTCTCACCCCTTCTTTTGTTTTACTGTAGCTTCCACATATGACAGAACATATTTGACCGTTGAGTTTCTGAGTTTGGCTAATTTTACTTAGTATTAGTTTCTCCATTTCCACAAATGTATCAGCAAAGGCCATAATTTCATTCTTTTTAGTAGCTGTGTTGTGTTCTATTGATACATTTGTCTATTATTTGCCAATGCCACACTATCTTGATTACCATAGATTTATAATGTGTTGAAATTTGATAGTATTACTCCTAAAACTTTTTCCCTTCAATATCATGATGGCAATTCTAAATCTTTTGTCTTCTCATATGTAATTTTTTTAAGGGAAAGGGAGAGAGAGGGAGAGGGAAAGAAAGAATAAATTTTATTTAGTTTTTCATGTTGCTCTGACACTTAGTTGTGTATGTGGTGCTGGGTTATGAACCCAGGTCCTTGTGCGTGCCAGGCAAGAATCATTTTGTTGATATCTACAAAATACCATTTTAGGGTATTGACTGGAAATACATTGAATCTATAGGTCAAAATGAGAACATCTTTACTATATTGAGTTTTCCTATGCATGTGTATGGAACACATGCCCATTTATTTAGATAAGTTTTATAGTTTATGCATACACATATTATACATACATTGTTATATTTATATGTATTTCATTTTTTTAAAGAGGTAGGGAGCGGATGAGAGAGAGAGAAAGTATCAACTTTATTTTTTCATCTGGGTCTTTGTTTTTCTGACACTTAATTGTGTGTGTGGTGCTAGGCCCTGAACCTGGGTCCCTGTTCATGGCAGGCAAGCACTGGGACTGCTGAGCCAATGCTCCAGCCCAAATATATTTAATTTTATTGTTAATGCTAATGTTTCTGTGGTTTTAATTTCAAATTACAATTGTTCTTTGCTGGATTATAGGACAGCAATTGACTTTGTGTAATAACTTTGTTTTAGTCAGGTTTTTGCTGCTGTGACCTGACAAGAACAATTTTTGGAGGAAAAGTTTATTTGGGGGCTCACAGTGACAGAGGTCTTTTTTTTTTTATTATTTTTTGAACAACCTTACACGATTTTAACAAAATAATATAAAATGTGTATAAAATGTGTAAATATTCTGGATATTGCAATTATCTCCAGGAGTGCCCCCCCCAATTACCCTCCCTTATCCCTCCCTTCCCTTTCCCTTTATAACTCTAAAAAAAGGTATTAGATTGTAAAGCATTACATCTTATCTGGATTTAACTCATGTTACTAGACCAACTTTCTC
>PVKS010049366.1:0-12013 GCA_004027875.1 Aplodontia rufa
CGTATCCTTAAAGAAATACATCTTCCCTGTGGTTTACGTACACAGCAGTTTTCCTCAGTCATAAAGAAGAACAGAATTACATACTTTGCTGGAAAAATGGATAAAATTGGATCTCACGCTAACCAAAATAAGCCAGACTCAGGACCGACCGAGGGCCACATGTGTTCTCTGAGATGTGGAAGCTGAAGAGAGAAAAAAGCAAACAAACAGGTAGGAGGAGGTGGAATATGAGAAAACTAGGAGACCTGCAGAGAAGAAAAGTACCAAGATGCATGACTACGTCACATAATAGGGGCATTTCTCTCTCTTTTTCTTTCTCTCTCTCTTTCTCCTCTCTCTCTCTCTTTCATTTCTGTACGAGACCTGAACCACACAGACATTTGCATTAGATTTAATCAATACAAATGCATTCCTCCGAATCTTAGCTCAGAAAAGCAGAGCCAGTCTCCTCGTAAAGACGTTGGCTGGGAAAAGGCAGACAGAGAAAAGTGTGAACGAAGAGTCCACCCGGACCATGCGTGGGCCGCTTCGAAGACGAGTGGTCAGGAATGGTGGCTCCAGATCATGTCCCCTCTGCTCCCGTGGGAATAAAGCCGGGTTTCTGTGAGTGGGAGCTGGGAAATCCGCTCCATGCCACAGGCACCAGATCTCCCTGTGGGATCAGAGTCCTGAGTCCATCGCTGAGCAGTGTTAATCCAATCTCTGGCCCCGCAGGAACAAATTCTCCTTGCAAACTCCAATATGCATACCGCCCTGGCTCTCGGATGGAGCCCCGGACTCACAGAGGTAAATCTGTGGGCTGCATTTTTTTTTTCTGCTGAGGTTGCTTCTCTGCTCAAAGACTTTAGACTTGTTTTTGCAAGACGTGCACCAAGACAACATAGTAACTGAGCCAGAGGATCAAAAGAAATGAAAACTAGATAGGATGTTGCATGATATTCACAAAAATGATTTTCAAGTCTTTGTACACTCAAGGCAATGTGAATTCATGTCCTTTTGGTTGATTTAATATGAAAAATAAGTATTGATTTCTAAACTGCTTGGAGATATGTATTATATATGCAGGAATATATAACGTAAAATATATAAAATCATACAGAGAGGAAAAGTGAAATTGGGAAATAAGAGAACTAGGAGTGTAAATCTTTATGTGTCTTACAAATTATTACCAAACATGTAAGCCAGGTGTGGTGGTATACATCTGTTTGAGAGGCTGAGGCAAGAGGATCTCAATTTGGAGGCCAGCCTCAGTATGTTATTGAGAGCCTGAGTATGTTGCTGAGACCCTGTCTCCAAATAAAAAATAAATAAAAACGCCTGGGGATGTTGCCCACTGGGTAAGCACCCATGGGTTCAATCCCTCCTATCCCAAAAATAAAATTTAAAAAGTATAGGCAATAGCAGAAAATCCTGGTTTTGGAGACACTCCAAACTAGTGTCTATTTAACAAAGCACTTATTCATAAGAGAAAAAAACCTAAATATATGCACATTAATTTCAAGTGATTTTTTTAAAAAATTCTACATTGGAAATCTGAAGGCATTAATTCAAAAGTGGATAAGCAATAAATATTAGATGTTCAAGGCAGCTGGCTGTGAAGGGTGGATGATCAACTGTTCCAATCACGCACCGGGCAGGTAACCCTGGGGTCAGGAGTAATCGAGACTGCATACTAGAGACCCTCCTGGCTTACTTAATGCAGTGTGCAGGGAACCATCCAACGTCCCCAAAATTCCATCCTTCATCAATCCGATAATCCCTTTGCTGTGTAGACCCCATAGGCATGGTTGCGAAAGCAAGTGAATTCATGTCGAGGTGCTGGTCAGAACAGATCCTAGTATCTAATGAACTTTTTATAGATTTTCCATTGTATTGGGAGATTTTAGATTGTTGGCATCATGGTCTTCATTTTGTAGAAGTTTGGAGAGTGGGCACACAGGTCTAAATCTCATATGGGTTGCAAGTTACCTTCGAAATGTGATTGGTAGTACAGGTGCCCAAACAAAAATAGAAGACAAGAGTTATGGTTTGGATATGAGGTTTGTCCTCAAAGCTCATGTGTGAGACATTGCAAGAATGTTCAGACACGAAAAGATTAGATTTGGAGAATTGTAACCCAATGTTGGATTAATCCACTTGCATGGACTAACTGGGTGGTAACTGCAGGCAGGTGGGGTTTGGCTGGAGGAGGTGGTCACTGGGCTGTGCCTTTAGCTGCTATATTGTATCCCTGGCTTCTCCATGTCTCTCTCCTTCCTGGTGCCAGGTCCTGAGAGGTGTAACCTAATAGTGAATTAATCCAGTTGTGTGGACTAACTGGTTTGGGACTGCAGGCAGGTGGGGTGTGGCTGGAGGAGGAGGTCATTGGGCTGTGTCTTTGGGGTTTATATTGTGTCCCTAGTAAGCAGAGCTCTCTCTGCTTCCTGGTGCCAGGTCCTCAGAGGTGTAACCTAATAGTGGATTAATCCACTTGTGTGGACTAACTGGTTCGGGACTGCAGGCAGGTGGGGTGTGGCTTGAGGAGGAGGTCACTGGGCTGTGACTTTGGTGTTTATATTGTGTCCCTGGCTTCTCTTTCTCTCTCTGCTTCCTGGTGCCAGGTCCTGAGAAGTGTAATCCTATCAGTGGATTAATTCACTTGCATGGACTAACTGGTTGGTGGGTAGGCAGGTAGCTGGAGGAGGAGGTCACTGGGCTGTGCCTTTGGGGTTTATATTGTGTCCCTGGTGAGCAGAGCTCTCTCTCTGCTTCCTGGTGCCAGGTCCTGAGCTGCTCTCCTCCTCCACACCCTTCCACCATGATGTTCTGCTCACCTTGGACCCAGAGCTATGGAGTTGGCCAAGAATGAACTGAGCCTCTGAAACCATGAGTCCCACATAATACTTTTCCACCTCTGAATTGTTGCTGTGTTTTGGTGGCATCAGTGGGAGGGCTTGCTAGAGAAATTATATCGACAAAACCAGAAGACATTCCAATGCAAGCTTTCACATGTTGCAATATCCAATAAAAGCAGTTTTATGGAGATTAATATAACTAATTCAAAGTGAAGAAGATGTTGATATTGAGTCTCGGATAATCAGGTCTTAACACCTGACTTGCCCAGTGATAAGAACTCTGCTGATAAGTTTTGTACTCTTGGAAGCAAGCATGACACAGGTTTTATCTTATGTTGGCAACTGTGCTGCTAGGTCAGTGTTGCAAATGTCTAACCCGACATTGATGGGTGGTTTGCCTCAGTGTGGACATGATTTCTTATGTGAGGCTGTTGTTAATGGACTCAGTTTATGTCTGTCTCTGTCTTCATCAATCTATCATCTACCTATCTCTACCATGTATTTATCATCTGTCATCTACCTATCTCATCTATCACGTATCTACATGCATACATTCAATGTTCCATTCACATATACTATCAATTTATCAATACATTTATCTATCATTTACCATCCACCCATCCACCCATCTATATATTATCTTTCATGCATTTATTGTGTATTTTAATCTATGTATGTTTTATCTACCATCCATCCATCCATCATTCCATTTATACTGTATACATTTGTATGTATCATCTATCTATGCATTCATCAAATCATCTATGTGTCTATGTATTTATCTATCATATATATCATACCTGTGCTTCATCTATCTACATATCTACTATATATAATTGCTGTTATATTTTGGTTTCCTCCTCAAAGCCCTCTAGACCATTTCATAAAAATGTTTCTCAGTACTTTTACCCCGTTCAAAATATTTTGTGTTGTTCTTTGCTTGATCTATTTGTCAGTTTCTTCTGAGAAGGCAATTTGCCTGCTGCAGAAATTCACCTCTAAAATGTGCAGCCACAAAGCGGATCAGTCCAGGGTCCTCTTGGCCGAAAGCGGTCATTGGGGCGATGAGTAAATGGATGCAGAAGAATTGAATGTTACCTCTTAATGTGCAAGAGAGCTCTCACCGTCTAATAATCCACCATACCCTTTGTTTTCCGCTAATCTTCCCCATGTTTGGTGATATTTCCTAATCACACAGGATTTTCCCCCCATTTCTTACCATTGCTTCTCCCCGGCTCCCTGCAGATCAATTCGGATCAGGAGGCAAATAGGTTTTCGGGCTATATAGCACAATGCAATTTGAAATCTAGAAAGGAACAGATTCCAAGACTAAGAAATTAATACCCATGCCCAAAGGCACAAAGTAATTATTTTCCAAAGACTGTGCCACTAATCCATTACAGCCAAACGCACAGTGCTTTAATAAAAGACATACACCTCGGGGATATTAAATCATTCTCCTTGGTATCTATTAAATCCTTCTCTGGTTCTAAGCCACCAGATTCGCCATTCTATAAACATCATGCCAACTCTCTTAAAACCACAGACAGCCTTACATACGCAAATGCTAATGAAGCCATATCTTAATTTGCCTCTCTACTTACAGGAGTCTCTCTTTGGGCATCAAAAAGTGAGAAGAGTCACAAAAGCACAAGATATGCTTCAAGTGGTGGAAACAAGGCATAAATAGACTTCTTCACACATGGTATCTTGCAGTAGCACATCACCTCTCCTTTAGCTTGACTTCTTTGGAATACCCAGCTTTTATTTGCAGGTGTCTGGATGACAAGGTGGGTGGACTCCCAGCCCCTTTGGAAGCTGTGACGTCGTGGTAAGCTGAAGACCATACCCAGGTATTGCAGGGCTCCTCTTATAACTCTTCAGAAGATTGTGACCTTCAGAAGATTGCTGGAGATGTGCAAACACGTGTACGTGGGTAACGGACACTCCCAGGGCCAAAGACTGGTGCATTTCTACAAGAAACCAGGCCCTTTCCTCTGGAACACACACTTCCTGTTGCCATTTTTGCTGCAGAGCTCCTGCAGCATCGGGCTGAGATTCCCTCATATTTTAGCCCTTCTCATTTTCTCCCATCTCTCCCATAGAAGATTCTCCTGAGCCTACGCCCTGCACTGGAAAGTGGAGGGGTCATTTCTCCACCCTCCATCGCCCACTCCTCCACTGGGTTGATCTCAACATGCTTCCTCTTGACAGCCATAGCAAAAGTTCTCTATATTTAGGAATCAGTCATCAATCCAGTTGGGATCAATGACTACAGGAAACCATATTACCCATGCCCTGGGCCGACTGGTCAGCACAGTTCTTTGGTCAAATCGCTCTTATATGTTTCTCATGTGGTCATTCCAAGAGGGTTTCTGTTTTAGCCAGAGAGTTCCACAGATAGGAAGATCTTCTGGCTAGCTCATTTATGGTAGATCTTCGTGCAGCTACCTGGGAGCATTCAATGTCATTCCCAAGAGCAATAAGAACAAGAAAAGCACTGTAAACTGTTCTCAGTTACAGACAGGACATTAAAATGCTATAAAAACCTTGCATAGTACTGATCCTTCTTTCTCTAATGCACAGTTGGGTAGAATACTTTATTTGGGACTCACAGGTTCAGAGGCTCAGTGCATGGTTGGCTGACTCCATAGCTCTGGTCCAAGATGAGCAGAACATCATGGTGGAAGGGCGTGGAGGAGGAGAGCAGCTCAAGACCTGGCACCAGGAAGCAGAGAGAACTCTGTTCACCAGGGACAAAATGAAAACCCCACATAATGTCACAGTATTTGACTGGATTATGTATAACAACCTAACACTGGAATCCAAAATGTGCTGCACGGTACGGGCTCTCATAGTTATTTCGTGTCACAAAAGCTAGGTGTTCTCAGGACGTATATCTTATAAAGGAAGCTGAATTTCATGACAGCTGGTTCCCATCAGAGCTAAACCTGCAAGATTCAGTAACAGATCTTGCAAGGGAACAGCGTTACGCATTTGATTCACTTCCAGAGACCCGCATCTCAGATTTTCCCAGTTGAAAACAGCTGGTTTGACAGGTGGCCAACAAACAGGAGCTGGAACATTGCAAACCACGAACTCACCTTTCCCTAAACACAACAAATAATGGAAGAGGTAGCAAATTCTCATCTCCCAGATGCACAGGGAATGACAAAAATCTACGAAACAGGTGTGCCCCTGTGGAACTTCGTGGCTACATAGGGCTGATTCTGTTTTGCATTCAGTATCCAACTTTTAATGAATCAGGATCACTTCCTCTTTTATGCACTTGAATGGCAGGAGTCTAAACTCATAGAAATTCATATGTGAATGCAGGAAAATTATTTGTTCTCTCTCTCTTTCTCTCTCTTGCCAGGGACTAAATGATTAAACTCAGTGGTACTTAAGCACTGACACACATTCCCAACCTTTTTTCTTTTTATTTATCTATTAATTTCATTTTCACAGAGTCTCACTGAGCTGATTAGGACCTTTCCAAGTTGTAGAGCTTGCTTCCAAGTAGTGATCCTCCTGCCTCAGCCTCCCAAGCTGCAAGGATTAGAGGCTTATATGACAGAACCCAGCCAGGGAAATGATTTTACATTCACGTGGCTGAACCTCAGTTCACTGTGCACTGTAATTAATTATTCAATAAAACTGTCATCAGCAATCATTAAATAGGATGAACACATCCAGGTAGTGGGTTGGTATGTATCTAAAGCAAAGCCTTTGTCCAGCAGCTCTGATTGGGAGAGCTTCTCACATCAAATCAACTCTGAACTCCACGGATGCGTGTGGATTTCAGACCTAGAGAAAGCGGCCAGTTTTGTAGACAGTCTTCCAGAACAAAGAGATCACATTCAAGGATTAATAATATTGTGAATTGCTAAGCTTTGTTTGGATAAAGAGATTGCTAATGCACACTTTATGCCTGGTCTATTTACCAAAGTCTCTTTTTTTTGTTGATGGAGAAATATAAGACAAATAACTTGATTTATACATAATTTAAAAATGAACGTTCATAGCATTTAAACCTAATGCACTTCTAATCACTTCCAAAGGTCTCAACCATGGAGAAGCATGCGTTTCAGTGTTGAGAAAGCTGAGCTCAGAGGAATTGAAGGGAGTTCTGTTCTGGAACTTTCCATGATCTCCAATGATGCTCCCCTTCTTTGCATTATAGTACCAACTCACTCTTCACTTCCTATCCGTGTAGTTTCCAATAAAACCCATTGGTGAAAAGGTTGCTTTTTTTGTCCATTAAAATTTAAATGTCCATCACAGCCAATGTGAGGGATCATGCTCTTCTAGATTCATTCTCAATATAACCATAGCCCCTGGTCTTCCATTTCTAAAGCATCCTTGCAGATCTCTCTGTTTCGATTTGGATCTGGAAAGTCCTCCAAATGTCACATGTTGGAAACATGCTGCCCAATACAGCCAGGTTCAGAGGTGGCACTTTTTGGCAATGATTAGAGTTCTGACTCTGTTAGTGGGTTAATCCAGCAAATGGATCAATCCATCAGTAGTTAAATGCAGTACAAAGTTTTTACTCTGTACAATAGGTCCCTGGAGGAGAGTTTTGAATTTTATTTTGTGACTGGCACCTTCCTCTCTCTCTCTCTCTATCTGTGATTCCTGGTTCCAGGTCCTAGGCTGCTCTCCTCTTCCACTTCCTTCCGCCATGATGCTCTGCTCAGCTTGGACTCAGAGCTGTGGAGTTGGCCAACCATGGACTGAGCTTCTGAAACCATGAGCCCTGAATGAAATCTTCTTCCTCTAAGTTGAACACCCACTCTCTGTGATCCTCATTCCCTGTCCTTGGTTATCATTATTAGATTGACAGATATGGCTGTAGGTGGGTAACATGGACAGAATGATGTTCGTTGTGGAAGGACCGCATGCAGGGAATTAAGACCCGCATTTCCTCATGAGTGTGGAGATGACGGTGCAATAAGACCCACTATGCTCCTGCACCCTGAAAGTATCCCAGCTCTTCACGCTGACCCTCCCACATCACCAAGCCCTCCTTTTATCTAAGTTCCCTATCTCAGTGACAGGCAATGCTTTGTGGAGATGCATTTCCAACATATCTAAATACAGATGAATTTATTGGGAAGCACTGTGCTGAGAGTTGAGAACAGAAACCTATTATTCATATATGTCATGCCCTTTGTAGCTAAGAAGTACTAATCCAATCCATTCCGTGGACAAAGCAAAGGTTTCCCAAAACATCTCATTGAGAACATCCAGAAGGGGGTCATGTTTCCTGTGCACACATTCACAACCTGAGATTCTTATCCTCAGTTTTAGTTGTTCAGTATTTCTTTTGGAGAGGAGGAGGTTAGAATCCCAGTCAAGAAACACGTGAATTAAGAGCACCTCTATACAACTTTAATTGAAGCCTCTGTAATGTCTACAATAAAACTATTTGAGCAAAACGAAACCCTGTAATTCAGTAGCTGTCAATCACAATGGCAGACTCCTGAGTCAGGGTAAAAGCGTATCTCTAATATCTCCACTCAAATTTTTCCTTTCTTTATAGATCAGAATCCAACTTGGGGATTTTACCCCGGTTTCTCATTCTCCCTTCTTCTCCATGATGTTGGGGTCGGATTTTCATTTTGTTTTTCAACTATAACTTCCCCTTGCAGCCTGCTTGAGTGTGAAGATTGTGGATTGCAGCTGATCTCAGCCACTGAACCTACGTGAATTCCTATCTGGATGTCATTGTCATAATTCTGAACTCTAATAAAGCTGACATTACCTGAAATTAACTGCTCATCTGTGGGAAAGGTGCTGGAGTGAATTGTGAATCAGGATAAGAAATATTTTAAAGACTCTCCTACACGTCCATTGCAGGATGAAGTATAATTGATCTACACACCTGGTCTCTCCCAGTCCTTTGTAGAGTATCTCGTTCTCGACAACAGTCTTGAAGACATTCAGGTATAAATCTGTGGCTTCTATCGCCAGCATAAATCAGAACTTGTACCTTCCCTTTGTCTTTGTGTTTCAGAGCAACATGATTAGGGTGTTTTAGGGATGATGTTGCATCTTGTTGATTCACACAGAAACATTAAACACTTCTATCATATTGCATGTGCATGTATAATAAAATCAGGAAGCTAAGATCAGCAAAATAATACATACTGTTAACTTTATTCTAACAAATCATGGATAACCATTTTTAGCCAGGTATTGTATGCTTTTTATATTCTCTGTGGCTTTAAACACCCATGCAAAAATGGCTTACAGAATGCAAAACATGATAAATATGATGAGCTTTCCTGTCAGTGAGATGTTGGATTTGTTCCCACTTCTAAATATATGCATGTCTATTATTATTTATTTGTTAATTTTGGTACCAGAGATTGAACCCAGGGCTGCTTGACCCCTGAACCATATCCCAACCCTTTATTTTTATTTTTTTAATTTTGAGACACGGTCTTGCTGAGTTGCTGAGGCTGACCTCCAACTTGCAATCCTCCTACCTTAGCCTCTCAAACTACTGGAATTACAGTCATGCACCACTGTGCCCTGCATGAACCTAATCATTCTTTCAGCATAAATGAAATCTTGGTTTTTGTCTGCATGTTGTAAGTTCTGACAATTTGGACTGTTATTAAGAAAGCCACGTCTTGCACACCATCATGCACATGGAGCAGGGATTTCTGAGTTAGTTTTGATCTGAGGGTTTCAGGTAATATAGGATTCAAAGAAATTACTCTACCTGCTGAATTGTGATGAATCTGCATTAATATTTTTATAAGGGGGAAAGTAAACTTCTTATATCAGTAGATGGTTGGTAAAATTAATAAAACAATAGTGTCACATTATCTGGATTGTTTTCATGGAATAATTGAAAACAAAATACTGTTGTAAATATTTGAATGTCTTTTCATTTCAGGAGGAAACTTTAAAATCAAGACATTTTATACACAGGGACAAAAACTAATGTTGCATAGAATCATTTAAAGAAAATCCCTCTTTAGAACAGCCTGAAATTCCCTCCAAAATCCACCTTTCGAAATATATGGAATACCCTTGGACAAAATAGGGACATACCAGCAGCATCTGCTCTGGTTTGGGAGGGCAGGGACTCTAATGTCCACCAAGATGTGTTCTGTCAAAAACCAGATGTCACATGCACACATTTATCACTTCAGCAATCCAGATGTCCACAATGATTGACAAGAGATTGACAGCTCATAAGGGATTTACCCAGGAGGGTCCTGATGTGGTACCAGTCTTGATGCAGGGAAGTTCTGCACATAGACTCAAGCTCTGGACCTCACTGCTTGCAGAATCCTTCCCAGAATCTCCTTTAGAGGAGATATCTGCTTATACTAAATCTCTAAGCCTGGAAGCCAACCCCCTTTTACATAGGAAATCACAGCACTATTGGGAACGGTTCTCACACACTCTAAATTTTCAAGAAAGCCATTTAGTTATAAAGATTGATGAAAGCTGGTATATTAGATGTTTTTGTTTTTCAAGTACTGGAGATTGAACCCAAGGGAACTTTACCCCTAAATATCCAAATTTTTTATTTTTATTTATTTTTCTTAGTACCGGGGACTCGATCCAGGAGTGCTTAACCACTGAGCCACATGCCCATCTCTGCTTATGTTTTATTTTGAGACAACATCTCTCAGATTTTCTTACATTCTTGCTAAATGGCTGAGGCTGACCTCCAACTTGCAATGCTCCTGCCTCAGCCTCCTGAGTTGCTGGCAGTACAGGTGTCTCCCATGACACCTGGCTTTGTTATATCATTACCAATGACAGAAAGGGTTTGGTCATTGGTCCATCCATACCATTTGCCTCTAACTAAAACAACCTCTACCTGCCATGTTTTGACCTTACAGGGTTGCAAATTCAACATGTACTTAGTAGAAAGTGTATTTTTAGTTTTGAATGCTGATCTTTACCCAGGCTATGCATATGTGGAACAGAAAACTTCCTCAGGTGGCTGAGCAGTGGCGGGCAGTCTTCCCACCAAAGAGGAAGGAACAGCTGCCCGCCTTCGGTGTGCTCTGCTGCTGTGTGGGGTGTTCAGAAGCAGGTGTGTTCAATGAGCCTCCCCTTTCTGGTATTCCATAGCTATGACGGATTTTGTAGGACTTAGTTCCATCATAAGCCAGGGGACTCTGTATTTGATTATCCGGGTGTTCCCCAAGACCTCGATGACTGCTTTAGCCATTTATTTTTCCTACTGTGTCCAAAAGACCTGGCAAGAGCAATTACAGGAGGAGAAGTTCACTGGAGGTGAACAGCTTCAGTGGTCTCAATTCGTAGACACTAGGATCCATTCCTCAGGGCTCAAGGTGAGGCTGAGCATCACGGCGGAAGAATGTGATGGAAGGGAGTGGCTGAGCATTGCAGTCAGGAAGCAGAGAGACTCCACTCATCAGATACAAAATTTATACAAAAGGCACTCCCCAAAAGACCACATCCTCCAGCCATACCCTCAGTGCTTTTAGTTACCACCCAGTTAATCCATTCAAGTAAATTAATCCACTAATTAGGGGAAGACACTCATAACCCAATCATTCCCGTTGAGAATTCTCTTACATTATCTCAGAAGACACCTCACATCCAAACCATAACAATGACTGTATTCAATATCAAAATGGTGAAAATAAATCCATGCATTGAAATCCACATCTGTTATTTTCCATCACTAAACTGGAAAGACATGTAAACTTTAAAGGTTTAATGGTTGAGAAATCCACTGGACAATGAAGAATAAATCTGATGAAGGAAAAATTCAGAGTGCCGGACAAGATGTTGCATCTTAGATGAGAGCATTTTCATACATCTTTGAAATACTAACTTTGCATATGATTCAAAGTCTGAATCTATCATCTATCATAATCTGTATTATGTACGCATGGCTGTATTTCACTGTCATCTATCATAGGTTTATCAATTAATCCATTCCATCTGTCCACTTGTCTATCAGTCCATTCCATCTTTCCACCTGCTATCAATCCATTCCATCTCTCCACCTGCTATCAATCCATTCCATCTCTCCACTTATCAATCCATTCCATCTCTCCACCTTCTATCAATCCCTTCCATCTCTCCACCTGCTACCAATCCATTCCATCTTTCCACCTGCTATCAATCCATTCCATCTCTCCACCTGCTATCAATCCATTCCATCTCTCCAC
>PVKS010049367.1:0-12011 GCA_004027875.1 Aplodontia rufa
TGTGCTCAATCCCTGGTGAAAAAAAAAAAAAAGGAAGGAAGAAAGGGAGGGAAGGAGGCAGGGAGGGAGGGAGGAAGGAAGGGAAGAAGGGGAGGAAAGGAAAGGAAAGGAAAGAAAGGTATAAGATATAGAAGAAGGGTTCTATGCAAAGACTATGCCATCTTATTCAAGAGACAGGAGCATCAGGGATGCTGATATCCTAGGAAGGTCCTGGAACCAATCCCTTCTTGTTATGGGATACAAAGAGGTGGCAGTACCTTATTTGGGACTGGAAATTTCTTCTCATCTGCCCTCACAAATGCATGAATCTGCTGATATTCCCCCTTGCCTAGGGCCTCAGATGGTTCCCCGGCTTGGCTTCCTTTCATTATACTACTACTCTCATTATTTTGGTCCTGGGGATTGAATCAAAGGGCACAACCCCAGCCTTTTTATTTTATTTTATTTATTTTGAGAAAAGGTCTTGCTCAGTTGTTGAGGCTAGCCTTAAAGTTGCGATCCTCCTGCCTCAGCCTCCTGAGTTGCTGGGATTACAGTGGGTGCCACCGTGCCTAGCATGACTTAACTTTTTTTTTTTTAACAGAGAAAGTGAGAGAAAGAAAGAGAGAGAATCAATTTTATTTAGTTTTTTCCACGTGGCCTTTGTTGCTCCGACACTTCCCTCTGTACATGGTGCTGGGGTTCGAACCTGTGTCCCTGTGCATGCCAGGCAAGCACCATAACCACTGAGCCAGTGCCTAGCCCCCAGAGCCTTTGTGAATATGATCTCCTTCCCTCCTTAGAAGAGGGAAGAGGTCCCCATTGGACCACCTTGGGGATGGGGCCTCCTGCTCATCCACCTCCCTGAGGCCCCTCTTTCTTGTGTTAGCAGAGATGAGAGTTGGAGACAGATCCAGCAACCTCCACCCTGCAAGGAGCCTGTTTTGCTTCAGCCCCCTGACCTGGCTTAGGGAGAGGCACCCTCAGGTTTCCTCCTTGATGAGTTGGGCTGGGATGGGGGAGAATCAGAGTTCTACTCTCTCCCAAATCCTCCTCATAAATTTCCATTATCTCCAACAACTGGACGGTTCTATCTTCGGGACAGATGGGTCATCCGAGTGTCTTAGAACTGACTTGTGGGCATGGTGGCTCTGGAGGCTGAGGCAGGAGGATCCAAGTTGGAGGTCAGCCTCAGCAATTTAGTGAGGCCCTGAGCAACCAAGCAAGACCCTGATCAAGATGAAAGATAAAAAGGGCTGGGGATGTGGCTCAATCGTTAAGCATCCCTGGGTTCAATCCCTCACACCAAAAAATCAAAAACAAAAACAAAACCACCACCAGCGTAACCACCCGTCTTCCTACCAGCCAACCCTGACAAAATTTTTTCGGAATTCGCAGAGGGCATGTTAAGGATTGAATACGTCCCTCAAAGTTCACGTGTAGGAAACGATCCCCGATGCCCAGTGCTAACAGCTGGAACTTCAGAGCTGTCTGCCTCGTGAGCGAATGAATGCTCGGAATCCCTGGAGAGGGAAGGTGTTCACCCCGGCGGAGCTGTCCCCATAAAGCAATCACTTTGGTCCCCTGCCCTTCTTTCTTACTCTTCTGCCTTCCACTAGGGGGCCATGCAGACATAGATGCCCCCAACCTTGGACTTCCTGGTGTCCAAAACTGTAGGAAGTGAACCCCGTGCTTCATGAATGACCCAGCCTCAGGCGTTCTGTCACAGCAACAGCAAAAGATCGAAGCTGCAGGGTCCATTCCCTCTCCCATCAGCAGATGCTGGGTCACCCCGTCTCATCCCTTCTGCGGGACCAGGAGCTCTGCAAAGTCAGGGAACAGCTATGTCTGTCTTGGTCGCGACTGAGTCCCTCCACACTCATGACTAACTGAGCTCAGGTGAACAAATGGAGGTCTTGGGCTGTGGTCAGGCTCTAAGGTGGGCTGGGATTTCCCATCTGTGTGCCCAGCACTCCCCTACGGTGTCCTTGCTTGCTTATTTAATCAGTCCTATAAATCTCTTTCTTCCCAAGCTCATGAGCGAAGGACCTGAGGGAGCAGAGCTCAGTGGCGCACGTCTGTCACCTCAGCGATTCAGGAGGCTGAGGCAGGAGGATCGCAAATTAGAGGCCAGCCTCAGCAACTTAGCAAGGCCCTGAGCAACTTATGAAACCCTGTCTCAAAATAAAAAATAGGAAGGGCTGGGCATGTGGCTCCATAGTTAAGCACCCCTGGGTTCAATCCCTGGTACAAAAAAAAAAAAAAATAGCCTCCCTTGAGGCAAATTGTAGAGACCACGAAAGGAACAGGGGGTTTTGTCCTGGAGAGAGGAGGCCTCCCGGTGGAAGGTGGATTCCAGAACAGCTCTGGCTCCTGTCGGGGAGCATTTTCACAGTTAGGCCCCTCTAAACCAAGATGTGCCCGGAAATGTGCACGTAGGAGCTAGCAGCTTGCTGAGACTCTGCAGAGAAGATTCGCAGGCTGTGGGGAGGCTCCGCTAAATCAGGATCTTCTGATGAGCCCCCAATACCAGCCTTAGACCTTTTGGAGAACCCAGATTCCCCAGGCAAACAGGAATCGAGCGTCCAATTTTCTAAGGGATTAGGGTGGGAAGGGGGAGGAGATCTGTAATTTTTTCTTTCTGTTTTTCTTTTTCATGGAACTAGGGATTCAACCCAGAGGCACTGGATTCAACCACTGAGCCGCATCCCCAGCCCCTTCTATTTTCAGACAGGGTCTTGCAGAGTTGCTGAGGCTGGCCTCCAACTTGCTATCCTCCTGTCTCAGCCTCCTGAGTCACTTGGATTGACGGCATAAACCACCACATCCCTCTTTTTTTTTTCTTTTAAGAGAGTGAGAGAGAGAATCAACTTTATTTTTTCATCTGGACTGTGTTTCTCCAACATTTAGTTGTGCGTGTGGTGCTGGAACTCAAACCCAGGTCCTTGTGCTTGCCAGGCAAGCACTTGAACGGCTGAGTCGCTGCTCCCGTCCCACCACATCCCTCTTGAGAACTGTAATTTTTTAGTTTTTGGCACTGGGGATTGAACCCAAGGGTGCTTAAGCACTGAGCCACATCCCCAGCCCTTTTGTTTTTTATTTTGAGACAGGGTCTCATTAAGTTGCTTAGGGCCTCACTAAAGTACTAAGGCTGGCCTCCAACTTTCAATCCTCCTGCCTCAGCCTCCTGAGCTGCTGGGATTACACCACTTGAGATGCATAATTTTAACAATCTCTCTAGGTGGCTGCGGGGCACAGTTCTAGGTTTATGTCTCTGGAGATGCAGATTGAAGGTTCTGGAAGGAAAGATGTATTTTATATTCCATCGGATCTCTCTGGCCCCTAGCACCAGACTGCACGTAGTAGGTGTTCAAGAAACACTTATGAAATACAGAAAGGGAGGGAGGAACAGACAGGAGCGGAGGAAGGGACGCTGTTTGGTGGGGCGAGTGTGGGTTTGAGGGTGTGAGTCTGAGTTTGAGGGCGCGGGTGCGCGGGTGCGCGGATGGAGCTGCTGTGAGGGTCGGCGTGCGGCTCGCTGGTCGGTGGTCGAGCCTGGCTCAGACCCGGGCTTCCGTCCCAGCACCAGGGAGGGGGCGCAGGGAGCGGGGAGAGGACCCAGGCAGGAGCGGGTGTGGGGACCTGAGGAGGGAAGAGGCTGGGGAGGGAGGCTGGGGAGGGAGGCCGGGCGGGACAGCGCGGAGAGAGGGAGCCGCTGCTCCAGGACGCGCAGAGCAGGGCTCGGCCAGGAGCTTCAGGGTCCCTGCCCCTTGCTCCCAAGCACTGGCTGGGGCCGCATCCTCCCGGAGCCGAGGAGGCCGGGCGTTCTGTGTTGGTGCTTGCAGTTTCCAGGCTCCTCCGGCGCAGATCTTGATTAGTCCTGGTCCCAGTTCAAACCATAGTACATAGTAGGTGCTCAACGAATGACTTCCTGAGTGGCACTCGCTGAGCACAGGCGACCGTGCAAGCGCCTCCTGGGCTCCGCTGTGCTCTGGGCCCTGCGCGAAGCTGCCAAGTCCGCGGGTGCAGGTCCTCACCGGCCCGAGTCCGCGCTGCCACCGGTTCTGGCGACTTGTGGCCCTGCAGCGACACCTTGTGTTCATTCTGCAGTTTCAACAACACTCCCCATCTTAAGTCTGATACAAGCAACTCGATGATAAAAGATAGGAAACTTTTCTTCTCCCGCTGTCCACTTTATCTTTTATTTCTTATTCTCTCCTTTATTTTCCTCCTCATTGTTCTCCTTCTCCTTTTCCTTCCTCCTCCTCCTCTTCTTTGTGGTACAGGGGATGGAACCCAGGGTCACTCTACCACTGAGCTACATCCCCATCCCTTTTTATTTTTTGTTTTGAGATAAAGTTCTCACCAAGTTGTGGAGGCTGGCCTCGAACTTATGATCCTCCTGTCTCAGCCTCTCCGGTCGCTAGGATGAGAGGCATGGGCAGTGGCTCAGTGGTTACAGTGCTTGTTTGAACCCCAACACCGTGTATACAACACGGTGTCAGAGCAATGAAAGCCAAATGAAAACTAAATAAAATTGATTCTATCACTCACTGTCCCTCTGTCTTTAAAAAATAAAAACATCGTATAGACCAAGTGACATCTATAATGACATCTGTCCCTGTGCTAAGTTTGGCCCAAGAGCCACTTGGTGCACCTGAGTGGGCTGCAGACCCATCCAGCCATCTCCCAGGCACCTGCACCTGGACAACCTCAGAGATTTCCAGAATCCACAGGTTCTACCTGCAACTCATCCTTCTCCCTCCTTGACCAGAATCTCCGAGCGCCTCATCTTAGAGATGGGCACCACCAGCCTCCTCTCTCCCTCACTGTCACATTTTTGGGCTCCTAAATCGATCCTTCTGCAACCTGGCTCTCAGGTGCCTTCCCCTCACCATCTCTTCCTTGACTTCTCACCTGCTGTCCTTGGTGACTCAGTCACTCAAGTTTAAGATATGACAGAGGAACAGGATGTGGTGGTTCACCCACCTATAATCCCAGCGACTCCGAAGGCTGAGGCAGGAGGATCACAATTCGAGGCCAGCCTCAGCAACTTAGCAAGACCTTATCTCAAAATAAAAAAAATAGAAAGGGCTGGGGGTGTAGCTCATGGGTAAAGTGCCCTGGGTTCAATCCCCAGTACCAAAAAAAAAAAAAAATACAATAAAAATTTAGCTGGGCATAGTGGTGCACTCCTATAATCCCAGTGACTCAGGAGGAGGCTGAGGCAGGAGGATCACAAGTTTGAGGTCAGCCTTGGCAATTTAGCAAGACCCTCAGCAACTTCACGAGATGCTGTCTCAAATAAAAATAAAAAGGGCTGGGGATGTGGCTCAGTGGTAGAGCATCTCTGGGTTCAATCCCTGTTTAAAAAAAAAAGGCTACATCCTCTCTCCTATTCCCCTCTCAGGTCCTTATATTCTTTGTAAAACAGGGGATCCACCCCAGAAACTCCAAACTGGCTTATTTTCCTGACAAATCTGGGCCCCAGTCATTTTTCTTTTAAAGAGAAAGAGAGGGAGAGGAAGAGAGAGCGGGGGAGGGAATCGGTCTTATTTTTCCACCTGGCCTTTGTTTCTCTGACACTCAGTTGTGTATGTGGTGCTGGGGTTCGAACCCGGGTCCTCACGCGTGCCAGGCAAGTGCTCTGCTCCAACCGCTTAGCCACCACTCCAGCCACCACCCCAGTCATTTTTTAATCTGCAAAGTGGTATATGAACTTTGAATTCATTGCAAACGTGTAAAAACCAGAAAACTTGGTCTAAACCTCAGATTTCTGGTCTTTTTAAAAATTAACTCCTTTTTCCTCTGGCTTGTGATTGGCTGGGCCGGTCCGTGCTGACCCTCGTCCCGGGGCTCCCAGGGCCTGCGAGAGCACCTCAGTGATTAGCAGGCGCAAGACCCTGGGCTCCACCCCGGCAGCAAACCAAGGCAAGCAATCAAAGAAACAACAGAGCACTAACTTTACGAAAAATGCTCCAGGAGGCGGGGTTCGGCTGCCAGGATTTAGGAAATGAAAATCCAGCACGCGCAATGTGCAACCCAGGCGGAGCCCGGCTTGAGCGCCACATGGTTCGGTGCAATGCTGATTCTCACCACCAGAGGGAAGCAGAGTTGTAAAGTTGACCCGGGTCTCAGCGCCCGGGAAAATTTCCTCTGCCAGGGACCTGGGGACCAGGGTCCCCTGGAGGTGCGGAGAGGCAGGAAGCTGAAAGTGAGGCGGTGGAGGAGCGGGGCTGGTGCCCCACGAGGGGAGGCCAGAGCAGCGAGGGCGCCCGGGCCAGGGAAGCTCACGGAAAGGGAGAATGAGAGCGAGGGAGAGGGGGCTGGGGTGTGGCTCAGTGGGTGGACCATGTGCTTAGCATGTGTGAGGCCCTGGGTTCCATCTCCAGCACAAAAATATAAATATTAAAATTAACTGTTAATATACAATTAAATAAAAAGAAATGTAGAGGAGAAATCGTTAGCAGGGAGAGCCACCGGAAGGTTGGAACAGGGCGGCCGCAACGTGCTTCTTATTTTCTCTTTTGGTACCAAGGATTGAACCCAGGGGTGCTTAACCACTGAGCCGCATCCCCAGCCCTTTCTATGTTTTATTTTGAGACAGGGTCTTGGTAACTTGCTTGGGGCCACCCTAAGTTGCTGAGGCTGGCCTCAAACTTGCGATCCTCCTGCCTCAGCCTCAAGTCGCTGGGATCACAGGCTGCACCACCTCCTGTTTTGTTTTTCTTTTTAAGGAAAGAAGAGACAGTGAGAGAGAGAGGGAAAGGC
Source organism: Aplodontia rufa (assembly GCA_004027875.1). Classification (NCBI taxonomy): domain Eukaryota; kingdom Metazoa; phylum Chordata; class Mammalia; order Rodentia; family Aplodontiidae; genus Aplodontia; species Aplodontia rufa. The sequence goes on from PVKS010049367.1 coordinate 6,751, forward strand.
AATCTTTATTTAGTTTTTATGACTTTCATTCCTGGGACACTTCGTTGTGTACGTGGTGCTGGGGTTTGAACCCATGTACATGGGCAAGCCAGGCAAGCACCGTAACCTCCAAGCCACCGCTCCAGCACGACAGCTCATGTTTCAAACAATAACAGACTGCTTGGCTCCCAAAGGCATTGTTAAAGTGCCACGAAGACATCTCCCAGTCCACGTTCTCTTCATGCAAGGTGACACCTATCGCCCGCCTACGGAGAGGTGGGAACTCTGCTTTCTCCTCTAGAATCAGGGTGGCCATGTGACCAGGGCACACGGGTGACTATGTGACTTTCAAGCCTAGGTTGCATACGGTGGCTCAGCTTCTCCTGTGACACCAGCGCCTGGAACTCAGGCTCCACGCTCCGAGGAAGCTCAAGTGTCCCCCAAACACCCATGCGCTACGTCTTGGCCCCCTGCCTGTGGTGTTCTTTGGAGGTGGTGGGCCTTTGGCAAGTGGGTCTAGGGGAATGCAGTGAGGTCATTATGTGCCCTTGAAAGGGACACTGGGAGCAGGGCACAGTGGCACACGCATGTAATTCCAGCGGCTCAGGAGGCTGAGTCAGGAGGATCGCAACTTCAGGGCCAGCCTCAGCATCTTAGGAAGGCCCCAAGAAACTTAGACCCTGTCTCAAAATAAGAAATAAAAAGGGCTGGGGAGGGCTGGAGTGGAGGCTCAGTGGTTGGAGCAGTTGCTGTCATGCCCAAGGACCCAGGTTCAAATCCAGCAACACGTACACAACTGAGTGTCAGAGAAACAAAGGCCAGATTGAAAAAAAGAAATGAAAATAAAATTGATTCAGGGCTGGATCGGTGGCTTAGCGGTTACGATGCTTACCCGGCGTGCGCAAGTACGCGGGTTCAAACCCCAGCACCACGTCCACAACGAAGCATTGGCACAACAAAAGTCACGTGAGAAACTGATTCTCTCTCTCTCTTTCTCTCACTGTCCCTCTCTCTCTTTAAAAATAAATAAATAATAAAATTGATTCTCTCTCTCTTTAAAAAAATAATAAAAAGTGCCGGGGGTGGGGCTCAGTGCTTAAGCGCCCCTGGGTTCAATCCCTGGTACTGAGAGAGAGACACTGAGGGTAGGACCTCAGCGTGTGTTTTCGGGGGGCACAGCTCCTGGTGGCGTTGGGGCAGACTTCTCTATTCACACTTCAGCCCTGGCGGGGGACGTTTGGGTGCGGTGTCCCCACTGGCCAGGGACAATTGTCAGCAGAAGGGGACAGCTGTGCTCTTTCCCCGCAGCTGGTCACAGCAGCTGGGGAACAACAGTCCGTCAGAGGGGACCTGGGTGGAGCCCACAGCATGCAGACAGCCCCGTGCCTCAGTTTCCCCATTTGGAAAATCGGAGTCGGAGAGTGCCAGGATTAGGGAGAGATGGGATTAGCATAGCTCATATTCTTTTTAATTAGAGAGGGACAACGAGACAGAGAGAACCAACCTTTACTGAGTTTTCTTGTGGGTTTCGTTGCTGCGACACTCAGTTGTGTACGTGGTGCTGGGGTTCGAATCCAGGTCCTCGTGCATGCCAGGCAAGCCCCCTAACCACTGAGCCACCGCTCCAGCCCCCTTAACTCAAACACTGAATGGGAGAAAATATCGTGGTGCTTAAAATAAATATTTTGGAGTCAGAAAGAACCAGACTTGAACCTCAGCTGTGTGACCTTGAGCAAGACCTCCACCTCTCTGGGACTCAGCTTTCCTTGGCTATAAAATGTGTCATCGCAGCTACGGCTGGACCTGGAGCACCAGTGTCATCAGGAGGGATGGGCACGTGTGGCCCTTCTGGAGGGAAGGGGACTTTTCAGCTCAGGCCCCTGGGACGCCCTGGCCCGAGAGGCTTCCATCCAAGCCTTCCCCCCTCTGCCTGGGCTGCGGTCCCCCAGGAGATCGATGCCCACATCCGCTTCCTCAGCCGGTGGACTTAATTGTGCAGATCTGGTGCGGCTGCCAGACCCTCCACCATCGGAGGCTCGCGGTGCCAGCCGTGCTTGGCGGGGAAGAACATTCATTACCGAGACGGCTTCGATCAGGACTTCAGAGGACCTGGGGACGGGAGCGGAGTGGGCAGGCACGCCTCATCCCCGGGGTGCAGCTGGGTCCTCGTCCAGGCTGTGGATAATGACAGCCAACACTCATTTAGGGCTTCCAGCGCTGTCCTGACAGCTTTCCAAATAACCGCTTGTGACAGCCCTGGGAGCTCAGCATGTTGGTGACATTACTCATCCTGCACTTCCCAACATCCCAACAGGCGATGGAAGCGCAGGGAAGCAGAGGAGCTTGGTCCAGTTCACCCACATCCTAAGTGAGCTGAGGAGCTGGGGTGGGGCACCTGCCCCGCGCTGCCTGTCACTCACAATGGGGTTGATTGATCCCCCTGCCCCTGCTACTGGGGATTGAATCCAGGGGCTTTGTACCACTGAGCCACATCCCCAGCCCTTTTTATTTTTTTATTTTAAGGCTAGGTCTCGCTAAGTTGCTAAGGACCTTGCCAAGTTGCTGAGGCTGGCCTCGAACTTGCGATCCTCCTGTTTCAGCCTCCTGAGTTGCTGGGATTGCAGGTGTGTGCTCGGCTCAGTGATGATGATGTTGAACAGGGTGATGTTGCTAAAAATAGTAGCATCCATGAACTTGGGGCTGGTGCAGTGGCTCAGCAGTTAGGGTGCTGGCCTGGCAAGCATAAGGACCCGGGTTTGAACCCCAGCATCACATACACAACTAAGTGTTGGCGTAGTGAAAGCCAGATGAAAAACTAAATAAAATTCTCTCTCTCTCTCTCTCCCCCTCTTTTTAAAAAAGAAAATTGCATCTATGAAGGAGTTAGCAGGAGACAGGCATGGTGCTAACTACAGACTGCAACTCTCTGGACGGGGTCGAATGTCTCCGTTTTAAAAACGGACCCACTGGGCTGCGAGCACAGGGGTGGGGCAACCATGCTTGCTGAAGGTCACAGAGCTGGTCAAGGGAAGCTGTGCTTCTGTTTATCTCAGAATCTGGGCTTGTCAGCCAGGCTCGGTGGCACACGCCTGTAATCCCAGGGACTCAGGAGGCTGAGGCAGGAGGATCTCAAGTTCGAGGCCAGCCTCAGCAACTTGGTGGGAGTGTGTTCTCCAAATAAAAAATAAAAAGAGCTGAGGATGTGGCTCAGTGGCAGAACTGAGTTCAATCCCCAGAACAGCAGCACCAGCAAAAACCCGGGCTTGGAAGATAAAATAAAATAAAAGCAAAACCAAAAACCTGGGTTTGGGGCTGGAGTGGTGGCTCAGAGGTTACAGTGCTTGCCTGGCATGCACGAGGACGCAGGTTCGAACCCCAGCACCACGTGCACATCGAAGCGTTGGAGCAATGAAAGCCACGTGAAAAACTAAATAAGACCGATCCTTTCTCTCTCTTTCATTGTTCCATTCTCTCTTAAAAAGAAAAAGAAAGAAAATTGGGAGTTTTTTTTCCTGTCTTTCTCCTTGGGTGCTGGGAACGGCGCGTGAGCGTCAAGCCTGTGTAACACAGGTAGGAGGTCACGCTTGCTGTGTGGCTGCTTTGGGGGCGCAGCCCAGTGGTAGAGGGCTTGCCTAGCATGTGCAAGGCCAGGTTCAATCCCCAGGACCCCCACCCGCCACACATGCACACACGCGCACAGTACGTGTTCTTGTTAAGCTTGCAAACCGTACAGGAGACTGAAGTTCTGTACTAACTTCAGCTCTGCTCCGCATCATTCTGACTGCAGTGCAAGTTGCTCCGGAGGGAGGACCACCTAAGCTCGGGCGGTCAAGGCCAGCTTGTGAGACCCCCTTATGAAAGCAAAGACCAAATCCCCACCTACTGACTGCTCACTCGGAGCCCAGCCCTGCTCTGAGCTGTGAGCTGGGTCCTAGCAGCCGGGAGGACTGGGAGCTGCTTCTTCTGTGTTGTTTGTTTTTGGAGCACAGTTGCTACACTTCGATGGGGTTCAGGAGACCCCGAAAGGCCACATGCATGCACGTGTTCCTGGCCTCCACCCTAGCTGAGGTTCCAGCCAACATCGGTCACCGGATAGGTGACTGAAGAGCCTCTGAGTCCCCTCCAGCCTTGGTCCCTGCAGCAAGCCAGAGACCCTGAGCAAGACAGGATGGCTGAGCCCCGTCAACCCCTGGAGCTGTTGGACAGAATAACAGCGCTACACAATAACAATCGCGAGCGTTCGAGTCCCTGAGTTTTGGAGCAATTCCTTACACAGCAACAGAAAATAGGCTCGGATGGTGGGGAGATCTGATGTGGAAGTTTGCGGAATGACCAAGATTGAATTTCTACTTTTTGGAAGAAAGGAAGCTTGAGTTAGAAAGTCACAACATTTGCATATTTGACTTTTAAGCTGGAAGTCGCAGGGCTGCTGTGTGACCTTGGGCAAGTCACTTTCCCTCTCTGAGCTTCTGTCTCGATGGGGATAGGAATCGCTGCTTGCGGGATCCTTGTAGGGAGTAAAGGGGATGTGGATGTGACGTGCCTGGAATTCACCTGGCACTCTGTGCCACCCCTGCCTCCCTTAAGGCTGAGCATGGATGGTGGGGCCTGGCGTTGTCCCTTGTCCCTCCTCTGTCTCCACTCCAGTGATCTTGATGCCTGGATTCTTTCCTGCAGCTCCTGCCGACTCGTGCTCCCCTTGTCTCTCTCGCTGCCAGGAGCTGAGAGATCAACGGGGCGGGCGGCCCTGAGCTTCTGCCTCTCCTGTCATCGTGCATCTAAAATAGCAAAGGAAAAACCAGGCAGAAACCGGCTTCTAAGCTCCCGGCTGTTTCCGCTTCAAGGGGCTGGAGAATTTTCAGGTCATCCCGTCCCTTCGTGCCCCTGGGCAGCTGCCTCACCGTCTACCATCGGTCCAGACACCGCGTGCCAGAAACTTCCCGCGTACTGTGACCAATCCCCACCCCATCCCTGCACCCCGTCCCTGTGGTGGGCATTAGGATGAGCTCCGTGGGACAGGGCTGCAAATGAGACGCTTTCCCCACGGATCGGTTGGCTAGATCGGAACCATAGTCAAGCACCATCTTATCTGGGGCTTAACTAAAGAAACCTTGAGGTTTTGATGAAGAAATTAGTGAGTGGACCCATTCATTCATTCATTCATTCACTCACTCATTCTGTATTAAATCCTCAGCAAAGGATTTGCTGCCCTCACAGAGTAAAATATAGTGGCCCAGAGAGGTGTAGTCACTTGCCTGAGGTCACACAGCCGGTAATGCATC
>PVKS010049368.1:0-12011 GCA_004027875.1 Aplodontia rufa
AAGATCAGAGATTTGGGTGCAGCAAGTGGAAAAGAGGAATTGAATTTATCCAAGCTGGGACACGGAAGCTACAGCTGTGACCATCATTGTTCCCAATCAGCAAGGGAGTGGGGGAGAAGCTGAAGTATAACTTGTAATCTAATCTGCCAAAGAGAAGCTGAGTTCTATTAGGAAATGTGCATTGGCCTCAACTAGAGATACCCCTACTGGACCTCCACTGCAAGGGACAATAGTTTCTCTCGGCTGCCTGAAAATTGGAAAACTGGGAGTCTTTTTGAACAGAATGTCCAGCAGGAGCAAGTCAGCAGTTCAGAGCAGGTTACTTCTCAGTTGTGCCAGAAGTCAGCCGGGTTCAGAGAGTAAACCTGGAAGAGGAGGTTTGAGACAGGCCCAGTATTCACTTTAGCTCAGGGGGATTCAGGTTTGTGGAGTACAGGAGAGCATTGCTCAGTCCTGTCCACACCCACCCCCAGCCAGAATGCTCATGTGATAAGCTAAGGTGGGACAAGAGCACTAAGAGAACTCAGTCTGAGCTCAAACCCTGGAGGGACTGGGAGTGCAACCAGCAGAGGGAACATTGACAATATATCAACCTCCCTGTTCATAAAAGCCTTAAGATTCCTGAGGTTCACATCCCCAGGGAGGTGGGCAAAAGCTAGCCAGTGGGCATTCCTTAATCTGATCTCTTCACAAATCTCCACCCAGAAAGGCTAGGAGTCAGAGCTAAACATCCAGTCCTCTACCTGAGATCACATAACTCCAGACTGAGAGACCTTGTTAACAAACTCAAGCAGACATGTAGAGGAACAAACTCAGTGATCATACTTCAAAGTTTTCATTAAGAATCTTTATTTAAATTTTTTTTCTTCCTTCCATGTTTTTGATATGTGATTTGTGTGCCATCTGGAGAAGATGGCGATCTCAGGGCAAGAAATTACTTCAATTTAAGGAGTGAGAAGCCAGTGCAGAACCTACCCTACACCCATGTGTGCCCAGAATTATGGTCCCACTGCAACAGACATGTTAGAATCCCTCAATGACCTCACACCCAGATACCACACAGCTTTCATGCACACCTGCCATGTCTAGATATATTGGACCATCAGACCACAAGGATCCCAGATCCTGGAATAGCACATAAGATGGTCCATTCTGGCCTGCTCCACATCTCTAGGACTCTAACACCCAGAGACACATCACTACCAATTAGCTTCAACAACACAGTGGGCTTGTCCAGCAACCCCATCAGGTCCCAAGTCTGATTCCTGTAACTTAGATCCAAAAGGTGCAACAAAACAAGGCTCCAGGCAGAAACAGTTTCTGGAAGAATGTGGTCATTAAGAAAATTGGTGTTTGACCCAAGTCTTGATATGTAAAGAAGAAAAACCCAGAAACTTGTCTTGCTTCCTCATAGGGAATTTTCAAAGATGAGGAATCAAACTAGAAGACATTTACCTCAAATTCACAACTCCCCTAGCAAGGAGGCCACACTCAGGGAGCGGGATGAAAATCTAGAACAAATTATCAATGATCTGATAATGAAAAGGAACAATGATTTAATGATGATTTAATGAAGGGACTAAGTGAGAAAACTCAATAGATGAAACATTATATCATATAAATAGACATACTCAAAACGAAGTAACAGAGCTAAAATCTACAGTCAATGACATGCAAGGAACCATGGAAGAATTTAAAAATAGACTAACTTCTATAGAAAATAGGAACTCAGCTCTTGAAGAAAGAACTTCTAACAATGAGGACAGGCTAAGTAAGCTTGAACACATGGATGACAAAAAAGAAACAAAAACTCACAGAACATGAACAGAATTTTCAGAATGTATAGGATGAAATGAGAAGAAATAATCTAAGATTAATTAGGATGAGGAATGAAATCAAAACACAAGTGGATATTATAAGGAATATTCTCAAGGAAATAGTTAAAAAAAATTTCCCCATACAAAAATAGACTCAGATATGCTCATCTAGGAAGCTTATAGGACATCCAATGGGCCTAATCAAATGAGAAGCTAACCAAGACACATCATACTCAAAATGTACAACAGGGAAATCAAGGAAAGAATATTAAAAGCTGCAAGGGAGAAATGCCAAATCACATTGAGAGGCAAACCAATAAAAATCATGTCCAAATTTTCAGCTCAGACTCTTGAAGCAAGATCCATGAAGGAGATCTGTCAATGTCTCAATGACCACAACATACAACCAAGAATACTATACCTAGCAAAATTCAGCTTCAAATTTGAGGGTGAAATAAGAACTTTTCATGATAAAATCAAACTTGCAGCATTCTTTAACAGAAAACAAGCTCTAACAAATTATCCTCAAAGATAAATTACAGATAGAAGAAAACAAAAAAAAAAAAACATTACTCAAAACCTACAAACAGGAAAATCAATAAAGGTACATTCTATCAATAGCCAACCAAAACAGCACAGAACTTACTAATAAAACACAGTGACTATGAATCACAACCACACAACTATTCTAACACTAAATGTTGATGGTGTCAATGCACCACTGAGAAGACACAGATTAGTAGATTGGATCAAAAAACAAAATCCCAACAAAGTGCTGCTTACAAGACACCCAGCTGACAGCCAATAATATCCACAGATTGAGGGTGAAAGAATGGAAAAAAAAATCTACCATGTGTACGACCCAAGAAAGCAAGCTGCTGTTGTAATACTTATACCCAAAAAGTAGATTTCAAGCACAAATTAATCAGAAGAGATAAAGAAGGCCACTGCATATTAGTAAAAGGAATAATAAAACAGGAAGATATAACCATAGTAAATATATACTCTCCAAATATGAAAGCTCCCAATTATGTGAAAAAATTACTCCATGACATAAAACCACTAGTGGACCTCAGAAAAATAATACTGAGAGAGTTCAGCACTCCTGTCACCAATAGAGAGATTGTTAAAACAAAAAAAAAAAATACAACAACAAGAAACAGATGTTCAACCCAAACAACTATATAAATTAAATGGACTTAAATGACATGTATAGAATATTCCTCCCCCTAATTAGCTGAATATACCTTCTGAGCAGCACACATGGATCCTTCTCCAAAATAGACCATATTCCAGTTCACAAAGGAAATCTAAGCAAATATAAAAAGTAAATATTATTCCATGTATCCTATCAGACCATTACTCTATGCCACTAGTAATTAATATAAAAAATTATAACACAAACCACACATATACAAGAGGACTGAATAATACCCTATTTAATGAAGAATGGATCCAAGAAGACATGACAGCAGAAATCCAAATATTTTCTGAAAAGAATGAGAATGAAGACAGAACATGTTGAAACCTCTGGGACATCATGAGAGCACTTCTAAGGGGAAAATTTATAGCACTGGGTGACTATAATAAAAATGAGGAGAGATCCCCAAAAAATAAGCTTATGCTCCACCTCAAATCCCTACAAAAGAAAGAACAATCTAATCCCAAAGCCAGCAGAAGACAGGAAATAATCAATATCAGAGCTAAAATCAATGAAATTGAGAACAACAACAACAACAAAAAAAAAACAATAAAAAACATTTGATGAAACAAAGAGCTAGTACAATGGAAAAAGTATTAAAATTGATAGTCCCCTAGCCAATCTCACTAAGAGAAGGAGGTAAATGAACCAAATCAAAAAAATTATCATTGAAAAGGGAGCAATCACCACAGACCCCATGGAAATCCAACAAATTATAAGAACATATTTTGAAAAACTATATTCCTATAAATTAGATAAATGGAAGACATGGACAAATTTCTAGATACATACAAGATCTACAAATTGACTCAGGATGATATTGAAATCTTAAACCCCAAATACGGATACTGAAATCCATACAGCAATAAAAAGCTTACCAAAGAAGAAAAGCCCAGGACCTGATAGATTCCCCGCTGAGTTTTACCACACCTATAAGGAGGAGATAACACCTCTCCTTATTAAGCTATTCCAAGAAATTGAAAAGAAGGGAAATCTCCCAAACAAATTTATGAGGCAGTCATAACTCTGATGCCAAAATGCAACAAAGACACATCAATAAAAGAAAACTACAGATCAATATCCCTGATGAATATTGATGCAAAAATCCTTCATAAGGTTATAGCAAACCATATTCAAAAATGCATCAAGAAGGTAATTCACCTTGTTCAAGTGTGCTTCATTCCAGGTTTGTAGGGATGGTTCAAGATACACAAATCAATAAATGTGATTCATCACTTAAACAGAATTAAAGATAAAAATCATATGATCATCTCAATTGATTTGCAGAAAAGGCCTTCAATAAAATTCATCACTTGTTTATGCTCAAATCTCTGGAGAAAATAGGGATCAAAGGAATTTATCTTAACTATGTGAAGGTGATATATGACAAACCCTCAGCTAGTATAATAGTAAATGGAGAGAAGCTGAAAGCATTTCCACTAAGCTTGGGAATAAGATAAGACTGTTTGTGTTCCCCACTTTATTCAATATATTTCTTGGGACACTAGCCAGAGGAATCAGGTAAGAAAAGAAAATCAAAAGTATAAGACTAGGAAGAGAGGAAGTCAATCTATCCTTGTTTGCTGATTTCATGATGCTATAATTGGAAGATTCAAAAAAATTCCAACAGAAAACTCCTTGAACTTATAAACAGTTTTAGCAAAGTAGTAGGCTACAAGATCAACACTCATAAATCAATAATTTTTCTGTATACTAACAATAGTACGGCAGATGAAAAAAATAATATGGCAGATGAGGAAATAGGAAATTGGTCCTATTCACAATATCTTCAAAAATAATAGAATACTTGGGAATTAATCTAACGTGGGAAGTAAAAGATATGTACAATGAAAATTATCATACATTGAAGAAAGAAATTGATGAAGACTTGAGAAAATGGTAAGATGTTCCATGCTATTGGTTACGCAGAATTAAAATCACCATTCTACCAAAAGCACTACACAGATGCAACACAATCCTCATCAAGCTACCAATGTCATTCTTTACAGATATTGAAAAAGAAATTCTCAAATTCATTTGGAACAATAAGAAACCCGGAATAGCCAAAACATTACTTAGCAAGAAAGACAAAACAGGTGAATTTGCAATATCAGATCTAAAACTATACTATAGAGCTGTAGGGAAAAACAAACAGCATGTTACTGGTATCAAAATAGGAATGAAGACCAATGGAATGGAAGAGAAGACTCTGAGATAAACCCACAAATTGTTAAAAATCTGATCTTTGACAAAAGTGGTCAAAATATAACATGGAGGAATGACAGCCTATTCAATAAATGGTGCTGGACAAAGTAAACAGCCACTTGCAGAAAGTTGAAATTAGATCCTTATCTCTCATCCTCTACAAAAATCAAGTCAAAATGGATCAAGGTGCTAGGAATTAAATCAGGTACCAAATAAGTGCTAGAAGATATGTTAGGAACAACACTCCCGCATTTGGGAGCAGGCAAAGGCTTTCTCAACAAGACTCCTGAAGGGAAAGAATTAAATTTAAAAATCAATGAGTGGGATGTCATTAAACTAAAAAGCTTCTGCACAACCAAGGAATTGATCAAAATTGTTAAGAGACAATGTACAGAGTGTGAGATAAGCATGACCTTTGATCCCTCTGGCAGGGGACTAATATACAGAATTTACAAAGTACTAAAAATCTTAATATCAATAACACAAACAATCCAATCAACAAATAGGCCAAAGTGGTAAATAGAAACTTCTCATCTGAGGAAATGGAGCTAGGCAATGAATACATGAAAAAATGCTCTAAATCACTAGTAATGAGAGAAATGCAAATCAAAACTACTGTAAGATTTCACCCCACTACAGTCATATTGGAAAAATGAAGAATATAAACAATAACAGATGCTGGAGGGTTTGCAGGAAGATAGAAATACTAGCACACTGTGGGTGGATCTGCAGACTGGTACAGCTGCTCTGGAAAACAGTGTGGAGAATCCTCAAAAACTGGAGATAGACCCACCATACAATCCAGCTATCCCTCTTTTAGGTATTTTCCCTGAGGAGTTAGATTCAGCACATTACAGCAACACAGCAAAATTGATCTTCATAGTAGCTCAATTTACAATAGCTAAATATTGTAAACAACCCAGATGCCTCTCACTGGATAAATGGACCCCTAAACTGTGGTATGCATATCAAATGGAATTCTACTTAGCATTTAGAAAAAAACATAGTGAGGCCTTTGAAGGTAAATAGATGGCAATAGAAGAAATTATGCTGAGCAAAATTAGCCAAACCGAGGGAAACAAGAGTCAAATGTTTTCTCTCATTTGTTGAGGCTGGAGCTTAACCCGGGCCTGTGTGAAAGGTAGTCAACTTCATGTATTAGAAGCAGCAAAAGCATAGCAACACATAATCTAGGGCAACTATTGATATGTAGTGGGGGATGTGGGGAGGGGAAAGGTGGGGAAGGAGGAGGGAAATAGAGATGGATCTAGGGAGACAATAATGTAGCATTCTCTTTACTTCCCCTGAAAATCCAAATAATACTTATGCATTCATTCAATTCTGGAAAGTTTAAAACCTAAATATTTATAGTGTTTGTACGGGCAAAATATAGAAGTTTCAAAAGACTAGGGTGTGGGCAATGTGGGGGTATTTCTGGTTTAAGAATATATACATATCATATTATTGCTTTATATGCATATATGATTGTACAGTAACTCAATTCCTTAATAAAATATTTTTTAAAAAGAAATAAATTGAAGAAGACCTTAGAAAATGGCAAGACCTCCCATATTCTTGGAAAGACAGAATTAATTTTGTCAAAATAGTCATCTCATGAAAAGCATTATGCAGATTTAATGCAATTCCCATAAAAATACCAAAGAACTAGAAAAAGAAATTCTGAAAGTCATTTGGTAAAATAAGAGTCCCAGAATAGCCAAAGCAATCCTGAGTAAAAAGAGTGGCATCACAATACCAAATAAAAAATTATACAGAGCTTTGACATAAAAAGAGACTTGAAGACCAATGGAATAGAATGGAATATAGACATACCCTACTATATACAGTCTTCTGATACTGGCAAATGTGCCTAAAATACATTGGAGAAAAGATAGCCTTTTAAACAAACAGTGCTGGAGAAACTGGATACTCACTGTAGTGGAAGAATGAAACTAGATCCCTATTTCTCCTCCTGTGTAAAAGTCAACACAAAGTAGACCAAGGACTTAGAAATTAGACCACAAACTATGCAACTTCTACAAGAAAATGTAGAGTTAACACTCCTATATATTGTTATAGGCACCAACCAACTTCCTTGACATTACCCTTAAAGCACAAGGAACAAAACAAAGGATCAACAAGTGAAATGGCATCAAATTATAAAGTTCCTGCACAGCAAACTAAGAGAATGAATAGAGAGCATACAGAATGGGAGAAGATCTTGGCTGCCTGCTTCGCACACAAGGATTAGTGTCCAAATTATATAAAAATCTTAAACACATACACACAACACACACACGCACACACAAACACAAGTAATCCAGTTAATAAATGGTAAAATAACTAAACAGATACTTCTCAAAAGAAGAAATACAAATATCTAACAAATATATTTAAAAATGTTCAACTTCCCTAGTAAGCAGGGAAATGCAAATCGAATGTACATTGAGACTTCATCTCACTCCAGTCAGAATGGAAAATATCAAGAATACAAATAATAAATAAATACTGGAGCAGTATGGGGAAGAAGGTACATCATACATTGTTGGTGAGATTGCAAATTAGTACTACCATCTGAAGAGCAGTATGTAGATTCCTCAAAAGAATAGGAATTGAACTACCATATGACTCTGCTATCCTACTCCTTGCTATTTATCCAAAAGAACTAAAATCAATGCACTGTAGTGATACATAAACATCAATGTTTAGAGCAGCACAACTCACAATAGCTATGTTACAGAACCACTCTTAATGTAGGTTAATGCATGAATGGATAAAGAAAATGTGGTGTATATATGCAATGGGTATTTCCTCAGTCATAAAAGAGGAATGAAATTATACATTTTCCAGTATATGAATGAAATAAGATTATGTTAAGTGAACTAAGCCAAACTCATAAAATCAAGGATCAAAAGTTTCTTTCACATACAGTAGCAAGAGTAAAGTAAAGGAACAAAAGGGAGGGGGAAGATACAGGAAAGACAAGTGAAGCAGCAGAAGGAGGCTTGGAGGGAGGATAGATTGGAAATGCGAGGAAAGTCCATACAGTGAATTTGACACAATTACACAATGTGCACTTATAAATTTACTACAATGAATTCCACATTTATGTATATCTGTAAAGTACCAAATAAACAATAAATAACTAAAAGGAAGACCAGTAGTTAAGGGTGAGAACAACAGTGGGAAGGAGGAGTGAAGGGAAAGTAGAAGTATCAGGTATTGAAATAGAGCAAATTATATTCATTGCATGCATGAATAAAATAAAATGAACCCCACTATTACATATAAATACAGGGCACTAATAAAGACACAGCAAACTATATCTATAAACAATATTTAGGGGCTCAAGTTTCCTTCTTCGATAAAATTTTCCTACAGATGGATTGTCTATATCTGTAAATACAAAATAATCTCATATATACATATTTTTTATTTTCATTCCTGCCACATGAAAACTTATGGAAATATTCATATTCCATTTTAACTAATGAGACCATGAGTAATATATTAGTTTACCAAAAAATATGTGTAGAATGTTGACTGCTTTTTGCTTTGGGGATAAATCACTGAGTATGAGGCTCTAGTTCTTGTGGATTATATACTCTAGTAGTTGAACATGCATACAAGATTATACAAAAAATATAGAATGACATATAGTAATAAATGTGAAAAAATAATTAAGATGGGGAAAAAACTGAGGGTGAAAGGTGGCTATTTCATGTAAAATGTTTTATTATCAATACTATTGAGTGGGCATAGCAATGGGATTCAGTGTGATAGTTCCATAAATGTATACAGCATGATGATGTCTGATAGACTGCTCAGGAAAACTCTTTCTGTAAGGTGGCATTTGGGCCCAAATGTAAAATAAGTAGCAAAATATGATATCTGAGCTAAGAGCATTTTGTACAGAGAGCACAGTAAGATGGGAACATATTTGGTTTGTTTAAATATCCCTCCTCATTTAAAAAAACGGTTCATCATGGAGGATTCATTTTCTATTCCTGCTATCACAGATTACCAACAATTTAGTGGTTTTAAGGAACATAATTTATTGTTTTAGGGTTCCAGAGATCATAAATCTGATAATGGGATGTATGGGGCTAAAATCATGGTGTGTCTGCAGGGATTCATTCCTTTCTGGAAACTTTAGGACAGAATGTACTTCCTTGCCTTTGCTCAATAATCATTTTCCTCCATCTTCGAAACCAAAAATGTTGCTTCTGTCCCAGATTATCTCAATAGATGTGGAAACGGCTTTTTTGATAAGATTCAACTTCCATTCATGTTTAAAAACATTGGAGAAGATATGAATCAAAAGAACATCATAAAGGCCTTTTATGACAAACCCATAGCCAATATTACACTTGGATCTCTTTCTCATTTCCTTTTTTGTTTTCCTCTTATACTTTTACAGTACTCCTATGAATTCATTTGGAGCATGTGCATAATCCAACATAATGTGCCTATATTGTAACAACTTATCAGCACATTTAACTGCCTCTGCAACCATAATTGCCTTTGTACATGAATACTAACATTTTTTTTTATTTTCAGAAGTATTTTATTCTGTTTTTATACCTGCATGTTTAATCGCTAGAATAACTTGTGTTGAATACTAACATTTTTAAAAGTTCTGGGGATTTTAATGTGGACATCTACAGGGAACCATCTCTCTTGCGCTCTCTCTCTCTCTCTCTCTCTCTCTCACACACACACACACACACACACACACACACACACACTCATTGGAAAGACCTTTATAAGTACAAGGAAAGCCAAGTTATGGCTGAAACACACCTCAGTTGTAATGAGTTTGAACAAGATATAGTCATATTGATTCAATTTCTCTTACTGTCTGAAAGATTCACTAGGAGCAATAAGGTTTTTAAGAAAATATTAACTATTTCAAGCCAAAGGGAAGTTTTCATGGGAAATAGCAGATGAAACTGTGCCCTGAGATTGCTGTCTTAGATTGTTGTTTTGTTATTTCTTCAAGAAATATTTATTGAGTGCCTACTGCGATGCCAGGTACTGCTGCCAGCCCTGGGAATAAAACACTGGAAAAGGAAAATTCAAGTTCCCTGCTTGCATAGAAGCATACATTCTAGAATCAGAAACTGGAAATAAATAAGGAAACAAGTGAAAATAATTTTAGAAAGTGATGTTACAAATAAAACATATCTGAAGATGAGTTTGTAATAATGAGTAGGTGATGGATTAAATGTGTACAAGAGTATGAAACCTGGAGACTTGCCAAAATAATTTGGAAATGTATTCTTACAAGTAAGCACACAAATAGAACATGCTAATATGCTACATTATTGGTAAATAAATTGAAAATTTAAATTAGGTATTACTTGTTATCTCCTATCTGAATAAAGACGAAATGTTCTTGGGGTTGGTAAGAATTCAGTGAAGTTCTGGAGCAGTGCCTCAGCAGTTACAGCGCTCGCCCAGCATGTGCAAGTACAAGTGTTCAAACCCCAGCACCTACGTACGCAACTAAGTGAGCAATGAAGGCCATGTGAAAAACTCAATAAAAATTGATTTTCTCTCTCTCTCACTCACTGTCCTTCTCTTTAAAAAAAAAGAATTTTGTGAAGCCAGTATAATTTTACTTGTGGCAGTATAAATTAGTTTAACTTCTGGAGAGTGAATGGGCAATATAAATTAAGCCATAAAATATATGTGGCCTTTTTCAATAATTGTATTAATACAAAAGTAAACTAAAGAAATAATACAAAATAAAAAGAAAATGTTCTTTATTTATTGAAGTACTTTTTTAAAGAGAGAGGGATAGTGAGACGAAAAGAGAGAGAAAGAATCAACGTCATTTTTAGTTTTTCATTTGTGTTTCCTTGCTCAAATACTTCATTGTGTACATGGTGTTCGGGGTAGAACTCGCATCCCTGCACATGCAAGGCAAGCGCTAGAACCATTGAGCCACCACTGCACCCTCTATTTATTGAAGTATCATTTGTAACAATAATAAAGAAAGAAAAGAAAATGCAATTGAAATGTTCAGCCTGAGAAAATGACTAAGAAAATTATAAGGCATCTAAGGGTCTAAGGCTGAGGATGTAGATCAGTGGTAGAGCTCTTGCCTAGTATGCCTGAGGCCTTTGGCTCAATGGCCAGTACTGAAAAACAAGACATCTATATAGAATTTTATGTAGTTATTAAATCACCCTTAATTTAAACACAAGGATTATAATTCAGAAAATTTTGACTTTGAACTTAGCCGGTGACATTTTAAAGGCATTCAATAATTTCCAAATTACTATATGAAAATTATCTTCTCCCTCACCCACATTTAAGCAATATTTATTGCTTCTCCCTTCAGTATGATTTCTAAATGTACTACTATTCATGTAGGGTCAAAGCTAAAAACCTGGGAATTATGTTTATCTTATATTCTTTCATATTTAATCAATTATCTACACTTTCTGACATGGGCATTTCTTCATTGTGCCTTCTTTCAATTTAAAGAAACTGTTGTTTTTGTTTGGTTTCTCAATCCAAGTTATCCCTCCAGTTCTTGAAAACACTTGCTGCCAAATCTTGTCTCAAAATTTAAGTTTTATTATGGTATTTCCTAGTTTAATGTCTTTCAGTAACATCTGAGTCCTTATAAATTTCCACTTATTTTGAGCCAAATGCAAAGGACATGTGAGAACTGTCTCACATTTGTTTTCAAGACCCCATTATGAGGATCTCTTCCCAATTTCACATTAAGTGATGTTAGTCATTTAAAATTAGTCATGATGAAAAAGTTTGTACCA
>PVKS010049369.1:0-12022 GCA_004027875.1 Aplodontia rufa
TGGTTGCTTCATAAAAGGTGGATGGGAGCATTCCCTCCTTTTCAATTTCTTGGAATAACTTAGTAAGGAGAGGTGTTAGTTCCTCCTCAAAAGTGTGGTAAAAATCAGAGGAGAAGCCGTCCGGTCCTGGGCTTTTCTTCTTTGGTAGACTTTTAATTGCAGACTGGATTTCAGTGCCTGTGATTGGGCCATTTAGGACAATGATTAATAAAGACAATAAACCCTTGGAGCTGTAAGAGGGATAAGTTGTTATCCCTTCTACATAGTTCAGCTCCGAGGTCTCCTTTTCCTTCTTCAGGCAGGACTGCTTTCTTTTCACTCTTCAACAAAACTGTTGCTACTATGCTTGCCTGGGAATTTGCCTGGAAGTTCGATGCCATTGAACTTGAACCCAATCCTAATACCACACCAGCACCAGTATCACTACTCCATCTTTCAAACTGAATTTAATAAAACTTGAAAAGTCCACCAGCCCTGAGTTTTATACTGGGGTATTTTAATCCACAAGTCCAATTCTTCTGATAGTTCAATCTGCTATTTTTTTCTTCAAAGTATATTTCTCCTCCATTGTTCTATTGAACTGTTTTTCAGAAATACTATCCATTAATTAAATAGTTGCTGTCTTCCATATCATGCATACTTTTTTCTGGTTGTATTTTCTCTTTGTAGTCTTCTTCACATTACCAAGTATTTTCTACAGTTTGGCTTTTTCTCTTTATAACTTCTAATGTTTAAACTCAATAGTGTGATATTTTGTGTTAAATAACAATGCTACTTATGTTTTGATAATTTGCCTTACCTTGAGGGCATAGTAGTACCAACAAAAATGGCTTAAGCACATCTTTAGTAGAATTTTCAGAGATCTTGTAAATGCTATGTGCATTTACTGCTTTGGAGCCAGAACTGTACCAATACTGCTATTCTTTTTATTCCATTCGTCACTGTGGGAAAGTTTGTCAAAACTTTCAATTTGCCTCAAAAAGTGTGGGAACATTATCTTTTATATTGTTTTTCAGTACACTTAAAGTGAGGGCAATTTGAACACTTAAGACTGCAGGCTTATTGATAACAATATTTTCAGTTTTGTCATTTTGTAGCAAGTTTAATGAAGGAGTTGAGGCTGTGATCTGGCCCATGTGATGAACTTGACGTGTGTGTGTGTGTGTGTGTGTGTGTGTGTGTGTGTGTGTGTTTTGTTGTTGTTGCTCTAGCACTCAGTGTTCAGAGTTTCTCTCATTTCCTTAAAATCATACATTCCTGGGATATAACCAGAATATAACTAAAAAATTGGACTTTTCAAGTTTTATTAAATTCAGTTTGAAATATTTTTAGAACCTACATTGCTACTTGAGGGAAACTGATGTAATTTTCCTTCCATATGTTGAGCATTTCTAATCTAAAACCTGAAGTGCTTCATAATCTGAAATTCCTTTAGTACTGATGTGACATTCAAAAGGTTTCCGATTTGGGGGCATTTCAGTTTTTTTTTTTATTGGAATGCTAAAACAGTAAAGTCTATGCAGATATTCCAGAATTTACAAGGCTCCCATCTGAAACACTTTTGGTCAGAAGCATTTAGAAAAATGGATCCTTGGGTTGGAGCAGTGACTCCGTGGTTTTGGTGTTTGCCTGGCATGTATGAGGACGTTGGTTCAAACCCTAGCACCATGTACAAAATGAAGTGTTGGAACAATGAAAAACTAAATAAAAATGATTCTCTCTCTCCCTCTCTCTCTCTCTCTGTCTCTCTCACTCACTGTCCCTCTCTTTTAAAAAAGAAAAGAAAGAAACGGATCCTTAGCCTGTATGATTCTTGTCAAGTCTGGTTGGATACATAGACTGTTTGATTTGCTAGGCCTGAGTTGTGCCTTGTTAGTGATTTATTATAAAATAGTGATATCTGCTATTGCATCTACCAGTCCTGTTCTAGATGTTTTATGTGCATTAACTCTTCACAAAAAGGCTTTGAAATTGCTATTTTAAATACTTAGGAAATTTTTGAGTTTCAAAGCAGTTAACTACCCTTTTCAAAGCTATGTAGCTGTTAGATGATAGAAATAGATTTCAAATAAATTCCTAAAAGACACCCAAAATTTCTCCTTTTATGGAAGGTTGAAGAAAAAAAAAAAAAAAAAGAACTCGGGTCTTTTCCTGGAACTGAAATCCTTATAAATACAGTTGAAAAATAGGGACAACTTTTAAAATCATCTTTTGTGTTTGAAATTATAGAAAGAATGGCAATAGGTAAGTAGGAAAGGCCTTCGCTAATGAGAGGAAAGAGCACATTTGAACAAAAACACTTTCCAAGGACTCAACTTTTTGTAAGTATTCTGAAGAGAGAGTATCCAAATATAATTAAAGTTCAAGTAAACCATGGAAATGAGATGATTGCTTACAATGTGATGTTTCCAGGAAACAGAAATAACTGTGCCCATGAATTTATTGTCTTGTTCAATAAGGGGATTTTAAAAGGGCACATGGCTAGAACACATTTTTCAGCAAGTTTTTCCCAACAGAATGGCTTTTGAGAACCCCCGATAATACCACCTCCTGCTTCGACTGGGTGTATGCACCCTACTGGGGGCAGAGGCCTAGGTGAAATCTGCTCTTATTCCTGAATCACGTCAAGTAGGCCACTACTAACTAGAAGCACTTACCTTGAATTTCTATGTGCAGGAAAAATATTCTTCTGTTGTATTTGTAGTCATTTTACATTTTATTGTCTGTTTTACAGTGGTTTAGCATATTGTAGTTTATATTGCATTATGATGGTGAGAAATAGGAAATTTCAGAAAACACAAGTCAATTCACACACAAGTCTTCAAATCAACCCCTTTCTTTCAGTCTCTAACTCGTCTCATTAAAACATACAAAAATAAAATATTAGATGACAAAGAAATTCCAGGAATCAAAGTGTTGAACTTACACAAACCTATACACAACCTCTCCACTGCGTACAAACAGCCCCATCACTATTAATGCCTGCCAAAGCCAAGTGAGGCACCTGGCCTTCTACTCCTCTTGGGCTGTCATGGGGATGTCATAGCATCCTTACCAGGCTGAGGTGAGAGAAGGTCAGGTAGGAAGCTTCAGAACTTCAGTCACTGCCAGTGGTTACAAAGCTCCCATCATAGTGTCTGTTGAGATCATTTCCACCTGGTAGTAGTAAGTTGCCTCTTTTCTCCCTGCTGAAGTGCTATCAAAGGAAACCCAGTAGACAGGACTTTGTCATCAACCCTGATAAAGCATGGTTCAATTATCAGGGGTTAATGTAGGTTAAGTGGGGATCAGTACAGAGACATTCCTTCCACATGGCCCAAGGAGGTATCAGTGGAGGCCCAAGGAGACGCAGGAACCCCTGCTCTCGCCAGCACTAATGAGGAGCTCCCCACTACAGTGTTAATGGGAGTGAAGCAGGAAACCTGGTCTCCTCTCCCCACCTGGCAGGAGCATAGCAGCACTGCCCTCTCGTTCCCCTGACAGTGGTGTCGGAGAAATCTATCCAAAACAAAATACTGAATATTCAATGTAATAAAGTAATGAATATCCAGTATCCAGTATAAAATCACTCCTCACAACATGAACCAGGAAGATCTCAAACCAAATGAGAAAAAGACAATAGATGCCAACACCAAGATGACAGAGATGTTAGAACTATCCACTAAACATTTTAAACATCCATCACAAAATAACAAGCAAATATCAACACACTTGAAATACATAACCAAAATAAACTGAGTAGACCAAACAGTAAAATGGAGGAAATACAGGAAAGTCTGAACTAGAAGGTAAGATGGTGCAACTCATCCAATGTGAATAACAGAAAACAGACTGAAAAGGCTGAACAGCTTTATGGACATTTCAGACCACAGTGAACAATCTCATATTGCATTACTCGAATCCTGAAAGAAGGAGGGGTGCGGCTTAGAAAGTAGTCAAGGATATCGGTGGAAGCTTCCTAAATTTGGTTTTAAAATAATGTCTAAAGGGGGCTGGAGTGGTGGCTTAGTGGTTATGGCATTTACCTGGCATGCACAGGGAACCAGGTTCGAACCCTAGCACTACATAAGCAATGAAGTGTTGGAGCCATGAATGCCATGTGGAAAATTAATTTTTTTCTCTGTCCCTTTGATTTATATCTTGCCTGTAAGAAAAAAGATTATGAAAATAGATTCTCATTGCAAACAGGTCAAAAAGAAGTGGCACCACAAAGTCAAATACTGAAAGAAAAAAATCCTGTCAATTTAGAATTTTGTATATAGTAGGAATATCCTGCAGGAAGGAGAAATTAAACTCAGATGAAGGGATCTAAGAAATGTCACCAGCATACCTACCTAAAAGAGTGGCTAAAGGAATTATTATCAAAGGAAACAAGAGGAGCAGCTAAGGAATATCAGGGAAAAAGTATAAAGAAAAATTTAAAATTATAATTTTCCAAATTATATTTGATAGTCTTAAAATTTTTTCAACTATCTGATGTATTTGTAGATGTCTATAGAAGAAAACTCTTTTTACTTGAAATGTAGATGGGTAAACTTTAATATAGTAAACTGGATGGGGGATGCCAGCATTCAGAAAGACCATGCTTTCCATACATTTGCAAAACAGGACAAAATGGTGACCTCTGGGTGGGAAAGAGTGACCAGGATTGCTGATGACCACATCTACTCTCTCATATGAACACCTGCGTAAGTCAGGATTCTCCCATGACCATCCCTATCTGTATGTATGGTCGATTCCGGATAAGTGTAAAATACAGGAAAGGAGCTGCACAAAGAAGATTCCAGATCAGTCAAAAGAGTAACCAGTTAGGAAAGGACAAAACAACCAGTGTCCTGGCTGCCAGTCCAACCTTGTCATGTGGGCCAGAAAGGGCAAAGTATTACACTGGACCAGTATTGGCCTGGTATCCATTGATTCAAAATCTGATCTGAGAAAAGCAGTTCTGCCTACTTCCAGTCACCTCTGTCCTGTTACACAATGCCAAATTCTACAGACTTATCATTCCCTGGCTTCGGCTACCTGAATGTCAGTGACAAAGCCACCCAGACAATAGAGTCTGAAGATGGATTCAAAGCTTTGCTTGAGCCAGGAACAAATATCTTCAATTGTTGAAGTTCACTCCATTATCTGTCTGTGCCACTGATTGGGTAATTCTCATCCCATTACCTTTGAGTAGACAAAGCTGTAGGCTCAGATTCCTCTAGCCCTGAGTGGCAGGTGAGAGAATTCAATCTCTGGCTTCAGGACACAAGACTGACAGCTTCTTGGCTACAACCCTTTCCAGAGCTTGTAGAAGAAAATTAAGACAAATTACAAATGTGGGAGGCTAAAGGGATATAAGGAGTCTATATTTCACCAGTGTAATGATAAAATGGTGATAACTGTCAACTGTAATAAGCTACATATAATATAATATCTGAACAACCACTAAAACTGTTAAATGGATACACTTGAAATAAAAATAGAATTCCAGAAAATATTCACATATCCCAGAAAAAGCCAGGACAAAGAAAAACCAAAAACAACTTGACTTCAGAACGAAGAAAAGTAAGATAAAGAGAATATTCTTTAATGATAAAACATTAATAAAAATTGCAGTCCTAAATGTTTGCATCAAATAGCAAAGTTGAAAAATATGGGAAGCAAAAACTAGAACTGAAAACAGAAATAGGCAAATTCATAACTATAAGTGGAGACTTCATCATATTCTCAAAACAACTAGATAGAAAATGAAGGATGTAGAACTCAACACCATTAAACAACAGGATCTAACTGACATTTATTGAACCTTCCACAAAACAGCAGAATCCACATTCTTTGTAAATGCCCCCTGAAAGAACAAGATAGATTGTATCCTGGGCCATTAAATTTTTTAAAAAAAGAATTAAAATCATACAGAAATTAAGGAGAGGCAGAAGGATCACAACTTCAGGGTCTGCTTTGGTAACTTAGCAAGACCCTGTCCCAAAACACAATTTGAATAGAAAGGCCTGGGAATTTAGCTCAGTGGGGGAGCATCCTTAGATTCAAGCCACAGTACCCCTGCAAATCACACAAAGTATGTTTTTCTATCACAATGGAATAAAAAAAATATCCACAACAAAAGTGTTAGGAAAATCCTAACTCTTGGAAATAAAACAATACACTTCTAAGTAACTTGTGAGTCAAAAGGAAATCTCAAGAAAAGTTCAATGGAATGGGATGCCTTTGAATATGAAAATGTGCGTGATGCAGGTAAAAGCTGCGCCGGGAGGGTTAGTCACAGCAGTAAGTGCGCATGTTAGAGAAGAGGGACAGTCTCCATAATCCAAGCTCCACTGGACGAACCTAGAGAAAGGGAACTCCAATATAGCTCAAAGGTAAGGAATTTGTCTGCCATGTACAAGGGCTTGGGCTCTACCCCAGCACCTCAAAAAATAACCCTGGAGAAGAATGAAAGTGGAAAGAAGGAAATAATAAAGGTCAGGGCAGAAATCAAATTAAAAACAGAAAAATACTAGAGAGAATCAATGAAAGGACTGGTGCTTTGAAAAGACCAACAAACTTGATAAATCTCTATCAAGACTGACACAGACACAAAAAACACAAATTGCCACTATTAGGGATGAAATAAGGACATCACTACAGACCTTTATGGACCTTAAAAGGCTATAAGGAAATATCATAGATAATTCTACCCATATCAATACAACGTCTTAGGTGAAATGGGACAATTCAGAAAAAATACAAACTATCTCATTTAATATGAAATAATTTGAATTACTCTATTAAGGAAATTGAATTTATAATTTTAAATCTTTCAAAAAAAATCTCTATGGGCTGGAGCAGTGGCTCAGTGGTTTCGACGCTTGCCTGGCAAGCACGAGGACCCGGGTTCAAACCCCAGCACCACATACAAAGCCGAGTGTTGGAGCAACTAAGGCCATGTGAAAAACTAAATAAAGTTGTTTAAAAAAAAATCTCTATACCTTAAGCTCTTTCACTAGAGAATTCTACCAAACATTTAAAGAAGGAACAATAACTTTAGAAAATCTCTTCCAGAAAATAACAGAAGATACTCATCCCACTCATGTTGTGAGGCTATTTTAATATCCTGATACTAAGACCAGACAGTAGCAAACAGAAGGAAAAAGCAAACTACAGATCAATAATCCTAATGAATATAAATATAAATGTACATAGAATTCAAGCAGAGCTTAGAATCCAAGCTGTATCATATTAAAAAATCTCAATAAAATCCATGATAACAGGCTGAAGAAAACTATGTTATCAGTTATAAAAAAAAACTTTCCAAAAGCTAGGAGTAGAAGGCAACCTTACCTAACTTGATAACGAATATCTACAAAAATATCTACCGCTAAAGTTATAATTAATAGTCAAAGACTACGTCAGGACTAAGGTAATGAAATCTTCTCTTAGCACTCTTATTAAAGATAGTGCTGAAAATTCTATCCAGTTCAGTAAATCCAGGAAGGGAAATAAGAGGCACACAGATCATAAAATTTTCCCTGTTGCAGAAAACATGATTGCTTTCACAATCAAGTTTTGGAATCTGTTTTAAAACCTCTCAAACAAACATATTAGGAAGTATGCAGGATAGAGTCTATTAGATAAACACACAAAAACCTGTTGTGTTTCTACATATCTGCAACGGACACCAAAATTATATAGTCTACAGTCACTCAAAAACTGGAATACTTTAAATCTGCTGCAAGACGTGTGTGTTGATAACTACAAAACTGTGAAGAAAGAAAAAAATCAGAATAAATGTAGAAATACGCTGTATTCATGGATTGGAAAAACTATCATAGTGAAGACATCAGTTCTCACCAAAGTGATTTACAGGATTCATAACACTTCAATTAGGAGTTGGGGATTTAACTCAGTGGCAGAGTGCTTGCCTAGCATGAACAAGGCCCTGAGTTCAGTCCTCAGTCCTGAAAAAAAAATAAGAAAAAAAATAACATTTCAATTAAATCTCAGCAAGATTTCTTGTAGTTATATGAACAATATTAATCTAAAATTTATGTGAAAAGGTAAAGGAAATAAAATAGCCAAATATAACTTTGAAAAAAAATAGAATTGGTCTACCTGATTTCAGCTTCTTATATAGCTCAAGTACGAGATTTTATGATATTTATGGATGGATGGGCACATATAGATCAATTGAATGGTACAGAGAACCCAAAAACCCACACAAATAGACTCAACTCATTTTGGCAAAATTACAAAATAATTCAAAGGAGAAAGGATAGCCTTTACAACAAATAGCACTGAAGTGAGTGAACTTGCGTGTCCAAAACAAGGAGAACCTTGATCTGAGATTCACACCTCTTACAAAACTAACACAAAGTGGATCATGAACTTAAATGTAAAATGATAAAACTTTTAGGGGAAGAAAACATAGAAGAAAACCTTTGGGATCTAGAAGTCTGGTCAGATGTCCATTCCTGTGACAAACTACCTGAGAAAATCAACTTAATGGAGGAAAGGTGTGTTTTGACTCAGTTTCAGATGCTTTAGTCCATTCCACTTGGCTCCATTGGTTTGAGGCCTGTGGTGAGGCAGAACATCATGGCAGGAAACACATGATGGAACAGAGCTACTTACTTCATGGTGTCCGTGAAGCAGAGAAAGAGAGCCAGGATCAGATAACTCTTCCTGGGCTTGCCCCAGTGACCTACTTCCTCCCATTAGGTCCTCCTGCTGTTTCCACCCGCTCCAACAGTCCCTTCAATCATAAACCCACCAATGGACTAATCCATCCTGCAGAGCCCTCATGGCCCAATCACTTCCCAAAAGTCCTTTCTCTGAACTTCACTCTACTGAGGACCAAACCTTCATCACATGAGTCTTTGGGGGACATTCCAGGTCCAAAAAACCATAACATCTAGGGTTAGTTCCTCAGACTTGATGTCACAGTCTAACAGGAAAAAGTGATAAATTGAACTTCATCTTTGCTATATGAAAGACCCAGTTAAGAGGATTAAAAGACAGTGTACGGATGGAGAAAATATTTACAAACCATATGTCTTACAAAGATCTAGTATGTAGAATATACATAAAAAATTTCCCAAAAAAGGCAACAGTAAAAATAAATTCATTGAGGAAATGGAAAAAAAAAAAAACAAAAAACAAAAAAACCATGAATGAACATCTCATCAAAGAGGACTGGGGAAATATAAGTTAAAACTGCAACACCAGATGACTACAGGTGACTCAGATGTTTAAAATAAAAAATATTGAAAACAATAAATGCTGGTGAAAATACAAAAAAAAAAACCTAGCTCATTTATACACAGTTCATGGGAATATAAAACATCATAGCCACTTGGGGGTGGGATTGGCAGTTTCAGAAAAACCTAAACACACACCTACCATGTAACAAGGCACGTGGACTCCTGGTCATTTTTCCCAGAAAGATGAATACTTAAGTTCTTACAAAATTTACCATCTTTTAAGTATAGAGCTTAGTCGTGTGAAGCACATTCACATTGCTATGCAACCATTGTCACCATCTCCAGAACCTTTGCACTTTCCTATATGGAAAGTGTACCTATTGAGCAGCAAGTATTCATTCCCCCTTCTCCCAACCCTTGAAAACTGTCATTCTGTTTTCTATTGTGATAAATTGGACTTCTCTAGGAACCTCATGTAGGTGGAATCATTCAGTATTTGTCCATCTGTGTTACAGGCTTATTTCAACTAGACATAAATGTCTTCGAGGTTCATCTTTGGCATAAATAGCATGTATCAAAATGTCCTTTTTCAGGACAAAAGAAATTCCATCATATGCATATATCACATTTTGTTTGCTCATCCGTTGATGGACACTTGAGCTGCTGCTTCCTCTTAACTATTATGAAATGCTGCCGTCTAAAATGTGTGTGCACAATTCTGTTCTAGTCCCTGCTTTCAATTCTTTGAGGATTTACCCAAAAATGGAATTACTGAATCACTTGATTTTATTTGTGATTTTTAAAGAAACCATCAAACTTTTTGAATGCAAAGAGTGACTGTACCATTTCACATTTCCTACTTTATATTCCCTACACTGCCAAAGCATTCTGATTTCTCCATATTTGCCATGCTTTGGACATGTTTTAAATGTGACCCAATAGGTTCATAGGTTGGAAGTTTGGTCTTCAGTGCGGCAATGATGGGAGGCAGTAGAAGTCTTCAGAGGTGGGGCCTAGTGAGAGGTGGTTGTAACTGGGACCTCTGCCCTTGGAAGGAATTAATGTAATTCTTGCAGAACTTTGATAATGGATTGTCATAAAATGAGCGGCACTGGCCCGACCACACTTTCTGGCTCTTCATCCTGCTAATGTGATCCCTCCCTCTCGTATGCACTACCACCATGATGCCATCCACTATAATAGGATGTGGTGGTGGGGTGCTCATCAGATCTAGCAGCATGCTCTGGAATTTTAGTCTCTAAGCCTGTGAGCTAAATAATTAGTGACTGTCACTAATAATTAGTGACATTGAGCATTTGATCGTGTGCTTTCTTGGAAAACTGTCTATTTAAGTCCTTTGCCCATTTTTTAAATCATGTTATTTCTTGTTGAGTTGTGTGAATTCTTTATATATTCTGGTTATTATTGCTTTATTATGTATATAATTTGCAAATATTTTCTCCTGTTTCTTAATTTTTTTCACTTTATTGTGTCCTTTGATATAGAGTTTCTAATTTTGATGAAGACCAGTTTATTCATATTCTTTTGTTGCCTGTACTTTTAGTGTTGTATACAACAAATCACTGTGAATTTACTATCATGAAGATTTTTCCCATTCTGTGAAGAGCTATATAGTTTCAGCTCTTGCATTTAGGTATTTGCTACATTTTAAGTTAAGTTTTAAAATATTATATAGTATGCATCTGACTTATTTTGCATAGAGATATCTAATTTTCACAATGTCTTTTTTTTTACCATAGAATAAATTTATTGGACTGACATAGCTGAATTAAAGATTGACTATAAAATTATAGTTATCAGTACAGTGAGATATTTGGCAAGGATTACACAAAAAGGTCAGTGGAACAAAACTAAAAACCTGGAAATGAACTAAGAAAAGAAATAATGGTTCTTTCACCGAGATAGCAGGAATTTTAGTGGAGAAAATAGAGCATTTTAACAAATGTATATACCATTGACATCCATATACAAAGAAATAAATTAGAAAAGTTATGCCTTTTAGAAAATAAACTCAAATGAATCATATATCTGAAGTAAACAAGTGAAATTTATAAACTCTATAACACAGTCAACATTTTGAAAGTGAGCAAAAGCATAATACATACATGAGAAATTTACTAAACTTGACTATTCAAAAATATTGTTTTAAAAGTATGCTATTAACTGAGTGCAAAAACAAGCCAAAGAGTGGAATGAAATATTTTACAAATATATATCTGATAAAGGTCTGGAATTCAAAACATACAAGGCCTTAAAACTCAGTAAGAAAAAAAAAGTGTAAAAATGAGCAGTAGCAGATGTAATTGATACTTTTAACATATGATATTCAAAAGTAATAAGGAACATTAGTAAGAATAATCCAATAACAAACTTTATGAGAGATACATACAGATACATGATATGATTAGTGTATTTATATCTGTTCATCTATCTATAGATGTATTGATATACATAGATTTATTTTTTTTAATTTTTTATTTTGAGCAACCTTACAAGATTTTAACAAAAAAATATAAAATGTGTATAAAATATGCATATATTCTGGATATTGCAGTTATCCCCAGGAGTGCCCCCCCAATTACCCTCCCTTATCCCTCCCTTCCCCTTCCCATTATAACTTTAAAAAAAGTATTAGATTGTAAAGCATTACATCTTATCTGGATTTAACTCATGCTACTAGACCAACTTTCTCATTGTCCAGGGTCTAGACCCCACCTCCACAGATGAGTGGAGACAATCGACCCTTAGATCTCTGGGTTAAGCTGATTTTACTCATCATGATCTCTTCCATAACCATCCATTTACCCTCGAAGGCTGCA
>PVKS010049370.1:0-12012 GCA_004027875.1 Aplodontia rufa
ATCTCTGGGGCATTCCAATACTAGTTATAAGAAAATCCTCTAAATTCAACCAAATAGTATATATTCAGATCATAGTGAAGGGCAGCATTTAAAGTGGACAATGATTGGGAAATGTCCTGGGACATTAAAAATCTCAGTGCTTTGGAGAATCAGAATACTTCATTTTTGGAGTAATGGATTATGTAGTTCCTTTTGAGCCTATGTTGCAAACAAAACTCTGGGTGGAGTTTATAGACTCTCAAACCTAAACACTGTAGCTGAGATGCCAGCTCAGGACTATGATGAATTCATATGTGGTTTTGGCAAATTTATTCAAACCTGGCTTAGTAGCTGCACAGACCTCCCATAACATTGTATATTTTCATGTTTGCAATTCGTATTTGTCCCCAGTCTAACCCCTTCTTTGTGGTGTGATAAGATGTAGCAGAATGGGAGAAAATCGTTCTCTCATATCATACAAAAGGAATCGCAAGTGGATTCAGTCTTGAGAGAATTTTCAGGATTCCAGGCCCTCTTTCTCCTGGATATTGTCCACATCAGCGCAGCAGCAGAGGTCCTCAGCAAAGCAGCCAGGAGAAGGGTCAGAAGACTCAGCAACAGTCCTGCCTCAAAGTGGCAGGAACACAAGAAGAAACTGACAGACCCCTCTGGGGATTCCCCAATGCAAGTGCTGGTAATTTGGACAGGAGTCAGCAACATAGGGATCTTCACCATAACATGATTTTATTTTAAACTCCAGGCTATTCAACCTTAAGAAGCATGGGGTACCTAGAAATATCAACTAACTGCAAAAATGTCAAAATTGGAAGCCTGGAAAATTTCCCCAAGTAGATTTCCTTTTAGTGGAGGTTTCTAAATGCTATTTATCCCTATTTAAATATAATATGCTAGAATAGACATTTGTCTTGGCTCCCACTTCATGCCATACAGCATGACAATTATATCATATAGTGGTCCTATGGTCTTTAGGAAGTGTAATTTCCTTAATCCTACAGCTAGGGAACCTAAAAGTTGAAGAAGCAAAATTTTTTCAGCAGTTCACGTTCATGTCCCCCATAAGATTAACTGGACTTACAGGGATCTTATTCAGCCCGCGCCTGCCATCTGACATTTAAGGCATTCACAGCTGTTTGAAAATAAGTTGATAGACACTTAAAAATTTGCTCTGCTCTTTTTTTTTGTTTGTTTGGTTAATTAATTTCCAGATTAATTATCTTTACCAAGTAGGAATTCAGATACATTTGTTTACATTCAGAATCACAAAGGCACAACTGAAAATAAAATGCTGCAAGATTTTCAAAGCTGAATAATTCCACTTTCTGACAAAAATACAGAGATTCTCACTTTTTCAAATTGAGGACACTTGGGATAATTACACACTAAAAGGACTGAATCACTGTCTTGATAAGAGGAAAGCAAAGCCTACATAATTAAACAGAACAAAAGCATGGAATTTTTTTTTAAAGTTCAGAAACTGCAGACCTGGTGCTTTGGGCAATGATCCAAATTCATTTCTGGTAAACAGGAATTATAAATACTTCTTAAACAGAACATCCCAATTAAAAAAAAATCTGAAAGGGAAGAAAGCACCCATGTGTCAAATAGACAGCTTCTAGCAGGTTTTGCTAATGACATGTCTTAAGCAATATAATCACTCACTTGTTTCACAGGCAAAAGTAAATGTCCCCCTTTATCTCAAAAGATTTTCAGTGTTCTCAGTTGAAGGGTCTTAATCTGATAAGAGGAGGCACTTCTTATTAAGTGACTGCTTCCTTCTCCCCTTTGGTGCCAACCACACTGAGTGACCACATGCACTTACATGCAAACAACTTGATTTTGTCCGTGTGTGTCCTGGGTAAATAAAATTTATAGATTAAAATCTATGGACATCTACTGTAACTGCTAGGGGAAGAACTGCATTAGTATTTGTCCTCCAAAGTTTGGGGAATGGAGGGGTTGGCATTCTGTCAAAGCTGAAAATGTTTTAAATGCTCAGGAGCCTTTCTAGAGCCTGCAGTATGAGGAGAGAGAAACAGTGGTGAGAGGAGAGACTGGATGCAGACTCTCAGGGAAGGAAGTCAGCTCTCATGAATATGAATCCACACAGGTGGACAAGATGGATGGAGAAGGGACTTCTGGAGATAATCTGGTAGCTGAACACTGTGGGGGGCTTAGTTGTAGGAAGCTCACTGGGGAAGCCTTCAGCATGCAGGGGAATTTGAATTTCCCAGTAAAATGATTTACAAAGAACCCACAAGGACATCTTGCAAGAAAAAAGAATATGCATTTGGACATTCATCACTCAGAAAGCACCAACAGCATCCCAGGCCACCTCTCCCTTCCTCACAAGTCCCCAAAGCAGGCAGCTTGATGAGTGAAGAGGAGGGCAAACAGAGAAGCAGCCAGTGCTGACCAGCTCAGGGTAAGGCAGGAGCTTTCCCCTTAGGAAGTAACAGAAACATTGGTACTAATACCTGGAGCAAAAGCAAAAATCTTGGGAACTTAAGGGACTTTAGACAGGTGCATGAAGGAAAGTATTGTGAGAGAGAAAGACGTGTGCCCCTGCCACATTCAGCAAGTGCAATAAATCAGTTACAAGTACATTGTCACGTGGAAATGCAACTATTAGCTGAACAAGATTTGTTAGTCCCCAGTTGCTATCTGGACACAGGCCAACTGTATTAAACCCCCACTTGTCTTGTCATCAGGCCTTCAGGGAGGCCAGCTGACAGAGCCCTGCATGCCCTTCACCGATCTGCCCACAACTATCCACACAAAAATACAGGCGCACACACACACACACACACACACACACACACAGAGGAATCCAGCTTTCTAATACATGAGATGAAATCCAACAGGATGCCCAACTCAAGCACTGCCAACCACTGAAGAGCAAATCTGTGAACATTTTTCAAACGATATTTGTGTGTCCACTCTCACAAATGGGAAAGATGCTGAAATCTAAGTTAAAATTATATCACTGAGCACATTCACTACTATTTGCAAACTGAAACCAGTGATAAGCAAAATGTTAACACCCATTGGAAGGTGCCATTTTTTGGGGGGGGGTCACTTTAGGTTATTAAAAATGAGGTTTCCTTTTGTTGTTGAATAAAATAACTCTATGTCTACTGAAATAGAAAATGCTCAGGTTTTAAAAATCATCATAATTTTTTTTCTGACACAGAACTAGTTAATTTTAAATTATGTGTGATATTTTCAAGGCTGCTTTTCATATCACAAATCCACATAATGACCAATAACATGTTTTAGTTTTTATGTTTAAGTTTATTAATTTTATTTTTAATTGGAAAATGATAATTGTGTATATTTATGGAGTATAATGCTTGGATACATGTTTACATTCTGGAATGATCAAATAAGGCTAATTAGCACATCTATCACCTCAAATATTTGTCACTTCATTGAGAACATTGATAGCATTTTAAATCCTTTCTCTTGGGCTGGAGCGGTGGCTCACCAGTTACAGCCCTTGCCTGGCATGTGTGAGGACATGGTTCAAACCCCAGCACCATGTACACAACGTAGTGTCAGAGCAACAAAAGCTACATAAAAACTAAATAAAATTGATTCTCTCTTTCTCTCTCTTTCACTGTCCCTCTCTTTCTTAAAAAAAAAAAAAAAAAAAAAAGGAGTATCATAGAGCAAACATGCATTACCTGACAGGGACAATGAAACATGGCTCAGACCATAGGAAACCACATGGCTAAACTGCATTAATTAGCTTATATGATTAGCCATTTGGTTGGATTCAAGGGAAGAGAGATGTGAAGGGTGGGTAGAAAGGCTACTTGAATAATGAAAGTGCATATTTCCTAGGTAGAGGGAGGAAAACACTCCACCTTAAAAAGGAAACAAATAACCCCCACCCCTCAATAAAAACCAAAAACCTGGAATACTTAGAATAAGTGAAATTTTAAAAGGTAAAAAAAGAAATATTCTCAAAGTTTTCTGAGATATTTCAAAACATAAAAACTGAACCTATTTCTGACAATAAACTTGCATCAGTATAAAAATGTTTCCTGGTATTTACAATTGTATATTTCAATAATTCATAGAAATATAAATGCATTTTAGAAAGATGAATTGGAGACAACTGGCTAAACTGGAAAAACACATGAGGAAGTAAATCCTTTATTATCTCAAACATTTACTAATACTTGAATATTGCCAGGTAATCTAAATGTTACCACATGAGATGATTCAAATTGGCTTAATATTTTTCTTGTCATATTTATGACCTAGTAATGAAACCTTCTTATAACATGCAATTGTTAACCTTGGGGCACTGGAAATGAGTTTTGAAAAAAGAGAAAGGTGGGATGTATTTTCCTGATGCACACATATCCATAAAATGTTCACATGGCAGAGAGGCATTTTTAAAATAATATAAGACTACGCAATGAAAATAAGATGCTCAGTTCTTGCTTCATTCTTACATGTGTACCTATGTACCAGGAAGAATTGAGAAATGAACTAGTTCTTCTGCAGATCAAATGTACAACCCCCAAACACAAAATAAAACAATTGAGAGGAAACCAAATTGTATTTTTGAATCACAAAAATCGTTTGGATTAGGAAAGACGGGGACAAAAACTATGGTGTTGGGGAAGGTCTGTTTCTACACTGTGTTCAGTGGAAACTTAACACATGGAAAACAGATGAAGCTACCTATTTCTGTGACCTCTGTTACTATCATCAGCATATGACCTTCTTTAACAAAATGTTCTTCAGCATGTCAGAATACCCATCACCTAAGCACGGGTGAGGGACTAGACACACCCCATTTTCAACTGGAAAACACTGTTTATCTCGCTTTTGCTGAAGACATTTGTTGTTAAGTGCAAACACATTTCAACATGACTTCTCACCCACACTCCACTCCCACTAGACCACATTGACCTTTGGGGATAAAACACAATATGCTCAATAGAATAACAGTCATTTTAAAATACTCGCTAGACAAGAAATTGGTCCAGATATTTTAATCTGGACACTACTAAAATTTATTCAAATAAGTTCTTTAATAATCTAAGAGGAGAGCATTCAGTGATGAAGGTAAGATTTACAATAAGCATTTTAACGTTCTACTGGATCAACATGTAGTTTGAAACAAACTATACTGTGGTTTTGATTTCTTGCCACTGAACAAAACATACAAGTGGCTGCTTCTCAAATCTGTTACATCCAGAATTCCTTGTATTTATTTTTCTACAGAGAGTCCATGTTTTTCAAATGTTATTCATCATACACCATTATTAATGTGTTACTGTTTAAAATAAAAGACCTTTTTATATAACATTCAGAAATATGCTCTAAATTTCTGCTGAGATTTTAAAAATAGGGACCCTCATCACAATTATTCCAGGAGCCTCCAGTGGAGATGACAGGTTCTGATACCTGGGTTAGCAGTGTGGACTTGGATAGGAAATGTGAGTTTCCATTGTATTCCCACCATGTGCAAGTTTCTGTGGGTGTTCTAGAATAAAGATTGTGGTTCATGCAGAATGTCTTTAGGATTCACTTTTGACTAAAAATACAAATTAGACAACCCCAGACACTCAAGGGTCAAATGTTTTCCCTCATTTGTGGAGGCTAGAGCAAATTCAGGCTTGCTCACGTACTAGACTCACCAAAGCTGAAGCAACACAAAATATACAGGAACCATAGATATGTAGGGGCAGGGGGAGGTACCAGGAGGGAGAAAAGAGGGGAGGGATGATAGGGAGGGATCCAGGGGGAGAATCAACAATATAGCTTACTCCCCCCCCACCAGAGAAGTCAAATAATACTTATGCAATCATTTCATTCTGGAAAATGCACAATCATTGATATGTGTGTGTGCGTGTGTGTGTGTGTGTGTGTGTGTGATTGTGTGTGTATGTATATATATAGAGAGAGAGAGAGGGAGAGAGAGAGATTTACATATTTACATTTATCATACAGGGAAATATGGTAGAGTCAAGAGACTGGGGTGGGGGTGATGTGGGAGTGATTCTGGATTAGGATCAGGGATGTATCATATTATTTTTACTACATATGCATTTATAATTGTACAACAACAAAACTCCTCAATAAAATTTGAAACATATATATGGGGGGAGGAGTTCTTATTTAAGCAATAACTTGGGGAAACTTTTCTTAATTCTTCTGTTAATCTTTGTGACAAATATTTAAAAGGGGAGGAGAAGCACATAGATTTCTAGGGTGCTGTTCTGAAACATCACGCATTTAATTTAATAATCATATTATGCCCATGGGATATAATTGTTAATTCAGAAACAAGGATGTGGACAATCTAAAAGACTGACCAAGATCACAGTAAGTAGTTTTAGCTCTTTTCTGTTTGTGTGCTGCCCATCATGTTTAGGTATTAATGTAATGAAAAATGAAGATGGTCTTTTTAAAAGAGAGGCCAATCTGTTCAGCTCAGCACACCCTGACTTCTAGTCTTGGCCATTTCCCAAGGATTGCATTAAATAATTGCTTAATTTTTGTTTACATTCCCAGACTTTAACACGTGCCAGGACCAAAACATTATAAATAAAATACCAGTTCATTACAAAATACTCTCCATGTAGAAATATATTATAAGAAGAAACGATTCTAGCAGGCTTAATCTGATACCTCACATCAGTCAGTCCTTAGATATAAAACAACGAACAATCAACATGGAAGGCATATGTATGAGCACTGTGCGAGTGATAGGCAGAGCTGATATGATGGAAATCATAGACTCATGGAGAAGCCTTGGCCACACAGAAAGACTGGCACATGGTGTGAAGAAAGAGGATGTTGGAGACTTCACTTAAATGGAAAGGCTTCCTTGGTGAAGCTGTTTATATTATGTAAGTGTAGAATGTAGAATGTATTATATAACTATAAAAAGAGAAAACAAGTTTGAAAAATATTAAAAATTTAAAACTGGAAGTTTATCTACTTGAAACTCTATTTTATAGACAAACTGAAGGCCAAACTCATCCTGTCCACAGAACCAGTGAATAGATTAAATTCCTCATGGCTTGCAGGGACATTTGCATGATAGATACAAAGATAGACAAAAAGATACAAATGTATATATGTATCTTAAGTGTATACTTATGTGTACAAATATTCAGGTGTGTTTCTGAAGAGTTAAAAACATTTTCTGTAGAAAGACCAGCTATAAGGTTATAAGAAAGCAAGCAGGATAATTTGATTACTTCATAAGGTCAGTTGGATCATTAGAGGGAGGACAGAGAGAGAAATGAAAACCTGCTAATACTCATACTTATATTGTCCTCCCAAAGTTAGTTGTTTTGATATGGATTTAAAATATATATAAACATGATCAATAATGACCATTTATTTAAAATTTGTGCAAAGAACTTCATATGAATATCTTGTTTCCTCAAAATGTCTCTACGCAGTGTTATTATTCTATTTTTACAAGAACAGACTTACAAAAGTTGTGCAGTTGCTTAAAGTCAGACAGCTAGTAAGAGTCAGAGCCAATATTTGAACACAAATCTGTAAAATACATGTTTGCATTCTTAACTGTGATCCCACTCTGACTCTCTAAAAAGATTTTCTAAAGAAAATAGAACAGGACTTTGTTCTACATACCAGACAATCACTAAAATCATAAAACAGTAAAAAACACTTGCTTATGAATCTAACAAGATGATGTTCCGCTTTTCACATACATCCTGTGATTTATCCCAATGTTAAAAATTCAAATATATCATAGCCAGGAAAAAAGTTTTTTTTTTCTTTTTTCTTGTAAGATTTGGCTTCAAGTCCTTAAAAAGAAAAAACAAGGAATTTTCCATTTACTTAAATTCATTTATAGGTGCATAAAATATATTTGAAAGAAAGTATTTTTCTTTGAAGAGGTGATAGTAATGCAAGTCTGTCCTAAAAGTCAAAGGAAAGTGGCTCTGACCTCAGCTTTGAGCTTTGTACTCTTCCCAGCTTATATTCAGGCTGGGGAAATGGAAGAATGAAAGCTGTTATGGATCTGTGAGGCAGACAAGAGAAAAAAGGCAAAGAACGATGTTTTGCGTCAAATATAGCAGCACTTGATATGCAGATAGTACTCTCCATTTGATGTTTGCTGGAATCTTTCACAAAGGTAATCTCATCAATCCTCATGATAACCTTTAGAGGAAAAGAAATCTCAGTGCTTAATGTCCTACTCTGATGATTATAGCATATTAAACAACTGAATGCCAGGGATGGGGGTGTGAAGAGAGGCTTAGTGCCGGGGACAGAGTCCACATTGGGTCCCCTGGAGCTGCGGTATCTTCATCTGTGCTGCAGGGCCTCCCCTGTGGCACAACTGAGCCCTGGACAGCGGCCTCTCTTCCTCCTCCCTCCGGATTGCTGCTGAAAATCACCACAGGTTCAAGCACTGAGCAAAACCACCAGGCCTGCTGGGATGGAATCAAGGGAATTTACTGTGGCATTCTATGTGTTGTATTTTTAAGGATTGGCTCTACATCCTATATCTATACAATCTTTAATATTTTATTCCTATAACATTGACTAGGAGGACAATCTGGGTTAGCAATAGCTGGGTAGACCATTGAGTACAAATAATATCTATGGTTTTGAATATGTGATTAAAAAAAAACAGAAGAATCAGCTTCCATGGATGACAAAACTGATCTATAAACATTTAAAAATCATTAAAAATGATCTCAGGAATGAATTTCCTTCCAATCCTAGAGCGATAGTACTTAGAGAGATGAAACAGCCTTGGAGGGACCACACCAAGTGCTTCTTCACATGGAGCCCTGTAGGAGAGTGCCTCCTGCTCTCTTCTGCAGCAGCACATGAGCCCGTGATGCAAGAGCACCACGCCTGGTGATCCGGAAGTTATGGAAAGTACACTTGTCCTGAGGCCCCACTTGGCAGGATGGCAGAGAGCACACATGATTCAAGCAGCACAGAGATTTCCAGGTGCAGTTGTATGAAAGGCCCCCCAGCATGATGCATTTGGGGTCTGGAGTTAGACAGCCTGATTTTAAACCCTGCTGCAATGATTTAAGCCTATTTCACCTTGTGTGAGTTTTTTAAGATCTCCAAATCTCAGTTTTCTCATCTATAAAATGGAAATAATACCTCAAAATGTTGCAGTACAAATCAAATGAGAAAATGCACACAAAATACTCAGCAGAACGACTATCCATAAGTGTTCAATAGATGTCAGTTGTTATGACTATGCATTCATTTTCAGCTTTCCTAAGAAATAGTCTTACTGGGATATTTGTTTGTTATATAAAATAAAATACATAAATTTTACTTTGGTATACATTCTAACAAAAATGCATACATACACACATATGTGTATGTATTATATGTTAAAACTACAAGTAGATTAATTAAAAAGTTAGGCATGAATGTTATATGTATGTACTTTTGTTCCTTTCTTCAAGACATTCACCTTCCTAATTAAAACCCAATCTCTGTTTTCAAAATCACATGTTCCTCATCTTCTTCCTCTTTTGTGGCCCTATTCCATTCTATACCACATTTTAATTATTGGACAACATATTTTATTCCTTAATTAGCTTTTAAGGCCCCAGAGGTAAGGAACTGTTTCTTTCATTTTGGTATCCTACTCGAGTCCTCTGAAGTAAAATAGCAAAAATTGTTTGGGTATGAATGACAATGAACACATGAATGCATAATTGTAGATAATTTCAGTCTTAAATGGCTTCACAACATTTCTTTAATAGTAACATTTTTGGAAACATTCCTATATACATATTTTAACAAGTTCTCTAAAGAATACACGTATACACATACGACTTTAATTTTCTCAAAGCTTAGTCCTAGTAGTAAAAAGAGAAGCATCCATCCTCTTCTTAATACTATATTACTCCATCGAGGATTTTCATGGAGCCATCTTTTTAAGGCATGGGTAGTAAAGGACAGTGAATGATCTTTCCTTCCAGCAAAAGTCTTGAAACTAAAAAAAGTAGTGCGAAGTATGGTTGGAAAAGACACACAAATAGTGCCTACATGTGCTTGGAAGAGACTTAAGGCCTGCTTTACAAAATTTTCACTTGCCCTCCCATTCTATTAATGATTCTAGAGTTTAATTTGAACCAGGTGTCTAGTAGGAAAGTATATAGGCAATGCCATCTCTTTCTGGTTGGAAGTAGTTAAATACCATTTCACAGCTACAGTGTGGCAGAAACCAAGTCAGGAGCTTTGAAGGAGGCTGGAAGAACTAACATGGACATTCTCATTGTGGAACGCTTGGTCCTGCCACATCTTCAGGTGCTGTATGAAGCACTAATATTGTCCACTATTCAATGCAGTATGTTTAATTCAGTAAGATAAGCACAAGAGAGGTTGGAATATTCTTTCTCTATGAATATTGTATTTTGTATACAATTAGCTCTTCTATATTGGTAAATGGAAATTTGAATTATAAGAGAAATCTGAATACAATAGTGATAATTCACAACTATACATATTACTCACTGTTAGTTTGTCAACTTATCATGCTTAAATTTAAAAAAAATTAAGATCATTTTATTGGAGCATTATAATCTCATACAAAGTGGTGGGTGTAGGGACAGAGTAAGAAAGAAGACAAGCAAGGTTCATGAAGAAGGCTGCACCTAAGTCACTGCTTATGGCTCTCAGAAAATAATTGTGGAGGAAGGCATTCCAAGTGCAGGAAATGGATATACAACGCACAGAAATGCAGTGGCACGGGGCTCACCAAGCAAGGAGCTGTTAGTCACAGGCAAAGCTGGAACTAGGAAGGCAATAGATGTGGCTTCAAACAAGACATGGAGCCCTATTCTTGAGGAGCTTGGATATGGACAATGACCTGGTTTAAAGATTACAAAGATATTAAGCCTTCATAGCTGAGAAGGTAGTGATACCCTTAGAAGGAAAACAAAGTAAAACAAAAATAACATTTTCTGAAAATCTGTTAAATTCAAGTTGCATATCATTGAATTTTGAAGTACTTGAGATAGCAATAGAAATCATGACAAGCAATAAGAATAAATCACATTGGCTTAATGCAAGCTCAGGTGATGTGTGCCTGACTTGATCTTGGACCATCTCTGGGCCTTTTCTTCCCTAGAGATGACACAACAAGTACTAATACTTCATTTCTCCAAGGCATTCCTGCTTCTTCGCTTTTGTATTTTAGTATGTACTTTTATTTGATTTACTTTTAAAAACTCAGCTAGATGCTATGCAATTCATGGTCAAGATTCATAAATGTTGTTACATTGTAGTCTTTGTAATGCCATAGAATGTCTTATCTCACTAAAAGTTACTTGAAAAATAAAAGTGTGAATGAATGAGGAAAGAAATGAGTCTAACCATATTATCTAAATAGTAATGAACAGAGAGGCATTGAGTACGTTCAAACAGGAATACTTCTAGTGTAGGGAATGCAATTGCATCAACTGAAGTAACTACAGTATATAACATGAATACAACCAATTTATTTGAAGGTTACATTGCTTTATTGTATTATCACTACATTTCAGTTAGTTTTAAAGTATTGTGAAGACCAAAATGTCCTAAAAAGTAATTTGTTTCTTTAAAAAAGCTTGGCTCAAGATTTAAAAAAAAAAAAGCATCTGATTTTTTTTCCAGTAAAAGCAAAGAGAGAATAATGAGTTGGCTATATCTCTAAGCCTGAGATTAGTATGCACATTTAAGGTAGGTGGACCACGAGATCCCTTCTCTGTTCTTGGGAGAAAAGTAACACTGATTTTAAAACAAATGATATAGCATGCTAAACATATGTGAGACTCTGCAGCCTGAAGGCCTTCTATTCCATTTAATCCTGACAAAATCCCAATAAGAGAGGAATTCTTATTTCATTTACAGCTGATGGAACTAAAGCTCAGGGATAACTCATATGAAGTCATGTGGCTTAGCTATTTAATTGAAAAGCTAATCTTTTATCATTATGTATTTGTTTAACTCCAAGTCTTCACTCTCAGAAGCTCAACTTTCCCCTAT
>PVKS010049371.1:0-12010 GCA_004027875.1 Aplodontia rufa
GCAAGAAGGATTGCAAGGCCATGTCAGGGCCATGCCTGGATTAGAATGCCTGGCAACCTTCTGCTGTCTGATCTTGACTGTGGTCCTCAGGCCAGCTCTGTCCACCAGTCCTGATGGCCTGCTTGATCTCTTGACTCTGCTCTTCCCTGGCAGCAGGCCCTGGGCTGTCTTGGTAAATCTATATAATGCTGCGTTCTTTGGAAGGTGCTCACCTGTCCCAAGGTACCTGTATATCCAGAGCTGGTTCTAGAGCTCTTAGTTTGTGATCGGCATCCAGCCTTTCTGTGAGAAGCATCACTGTGGGGCACCTAGCTGCCTGCCTGCCTATACCATCAGGAGGGCTCCTCCTCAGCCTATGGGTATCTGTGGGTTTTCTCAGCTTTAGCATCCAACTGTTGGAAGCAGTGTTATCATGACAAGTGTGTACCTGAGTGAGGCTGCTTGTGAGCTTGGTGGAAAGTTCCAGAGACGCCGGGCAGCTGCAGATATGTGTTGGGAGTAGGGGCAGCCTGCTTGGGTACGTTCTGCTCCTCAGGGGAAATGCAGCAGTGAGCTGGTCACTGTATGTGTGCACTGTGCACCTACTGGCTTGGGAACCCTTTGCTGGAACCAGGCTGGTGATGTTATTCTTGGAAATGGTTAGCGCGTTTCTCTTGATATCTTTGTCTGCATCCCTGTTATAAGAGAAATGGCCTCCTATTAAGAAAGCTTGTTCACTTCCTGATTCACAGTGAAGGATCTGAAAAACTTGCTCCTTGAACTTGTTTTCCGTAACAACTGTTTTCTCCATTTCTGTGTGCCCTGCTGTGTAAATGATGAACTGAATGATCACACTTTAGGAATTATTGATTTAGCCTAGAGGTTTAAAAATATCTTTGATTTTTTTTAATGTACACTTTTGGATATCACATATGTTTCCCAAGCATGATCTTGAGCTGGGTGCTGGGCAGGGTCTCTTTGCTGATGGGACCCTGTGGAGTGCGCAGGGTCAGCAATGGTCAGAGCCCGAAGAGCTCAGCCAATGGCATGGCCTCTTTGTGGCCCCTGTTGGTGTCCAGGTGTCTGAAGGAGTTCGGGTGTGGGGATGTCACAGGTGCTATGGGTGGTGGGTGGGCAAGCCTGAAGTGGGCTATCTGAGGTTCTGGTGGGTGAGCTTGAGCAGGAGTCACACTTTCTGCAAGGCTCAGATGGTCCCCTGGGCAGGTGCTGCTTGTCTGTGGTAGAAACTGTCCCAGGTTGTTCACTGCCTATGGCTTCTTGCCTGTCTCTGAATCCCTGCCCTTTGTTCCTAATATTCCTGGCATGTCTGAGTGTTACACACTGTGTACATGTACAACTTTTCATTTCTTGCCCCCAGCTGAAGGCATGGGTGTGTGAGACCTGGGAGGAGAGGGGACACTGTGAGGGAGCAGGTGGCAAGTACAGCTCCTGCCTTGGGCCCTGATTTCACCTGGGGAGTCCTTGGCATTAGGGGCCAGGGTTTACATGGGAAACCATGCTTCCCCAGGCGCATGACAGTTCATTCCTTCACAAGTCAGAAACCTGAGGACAGAAGCTCTGGAGAGCCATCGGATTTTCTTTTTCTCTGCTTTTATTTTATTAAACTCGTTTTTATTTTATTTTTATTATGGGAAATTTAAACATACCCCAAAATAAAGAGATGGGCACAGTAATTCCTTGAGTACTTGTCTCCAGATCCAGCAATGATCAACATTCTGCCAGTCCTCTCTCAAATGATGCTAATTCTAAAACACTTATTAATTCAAAAACAGATAGCTAGCAAGCAATTAGGTTAATTTAAAAACACACTTGTGTGTTTCTCAAAGTAGCCTCTATTCAAAGAGAATGACATTACA
This sequence comes from Aplodontia rufa, assembly GCA_004027875.1. Taxonomy (NCBI): domain Eukaryota; kingdom Metazoa; phylum Chordata; class Mammalia; order Rodentia; family Aplodontiidae; genus Aplodontia; species Aplodontia rufa. The sequence goes on from PVKS010049371.1 coordinate 1,857, forward strand.
TTCTGCATCCTACAGGCAGGACTGAGGGCCTGGGAACGAGGTGGAGGGGCTGACCCCACCAACCAGACACCCAGGAGTCTGTTCAAGGCCTATGGCAGTCAGTGGATTTGTGATGAGAATGTGTCTACTGCAGCATGGGGAGCAGTGTGCAGAATCAGCCTCTTCTCTGGAGATGGCCAAAGCACTGTGTGCTGATACGAGAAATGACTTGCTAGACCAAGGCCTTGTGTCGTGCCTGTATGTGCCCTTGCAGTAGAGGCTGGTCTGGGAGCAGCCCACACTGGTTTTTCCATTCCCACCAGTGGTGCAAATGCTACCCAGGCCCTGTGCCCAAAGTGGGGGTAGCCCAGGCAGCTGTGGATTGAAACCAGAGCAGGTTCAGTGGTGAGGTTTGTATATTGAGTAAGGTAATGTTGAATGGGGTTACTATAAGATGAGAGGGGACTACCCAGCCCAATCTAGGGATCAGGAGGTGGTTTAGTAAAGTGGGGAAAGCTCTAGAGAAGCTCCAGCAAGGGGAGAGGTCCTGAGAGTGTGATCCACCTAGAACCGTGTGCATGCCAGAACATGTGTGGAGTATGCCCTGCACAAGGGATGGGGTCATGGTAGGTGGGGGGTGATGGCCTAGGGTTGGACAGTCTCCAGTGTGCCAGGGATGTAGAGCTACACCCAGATGGGTGAGATGACAGGAGGATCTTTTGTCAGGGAGACCCTGGTTGCAGCCTTGGGTGGGTTGTGCTGGGCAGTGGGGGGTGGAGAGAAGTGGGTGGCCTGGGGCCCTCAGTCAGGAATTGGTGAAGGCGAGGCGGTATAGAGGGAGGTCAGAGGACTCACAGGTTCTGGGCTGGGCAGTAGTACTTGCTCCTGAATGTGACACAGGGTAGGAGGGGTAGGTACCTGGGAGTGTGAGATGAGGATATCAGGCTGAAACAGGCCATTTCTTTAGGGATTGTGGGGTATCTTGGGGGAGATCAGGGCCAGGGCTTCTCCAGGTGCTTGTGCAGTGATTTGGAGGGGTGTCCATCCAGGGGCCTTCCGTGTCTGATGGGTTGTTTTCTTATGATTATTCTAGGGTGCTGGGTTTTCTGCAGGAAGCCCTGGGAGGGAAGCACCCTCATCACACCATGTCACTTCCACATCTGTCAGTGTGACTTATCACCCTTAAGCTGCTTTGATTGCTGCTGGGCTTCTCCACCCTGAAGTGCTTCTTATTTATTTTTCTTTCCACATGGTGCTCTTTGAGAGGAAGCAGTGTGCCCAACCCTCACTCAGGGAGGGGCAAGGGCGGAGTCACCATGGGTGACTTGGAATATTCCCAGGGTTTGCCTGTTTGTCTCTTGTCCCTCGTTCACGTTTTATTTGGCCATTGATTTCTGTCAGTATGGACTTGTGGATGCTTATTTTATACTTCAAGTTATAGTCCAATTCTACTTTATTTTGTTGCTCAGATTGTTCCAGCTCTGGCTACACAAAGTTCTTTCATCTGGCATCTGTGTCCTCTGACACACCCCATCATTTTACATGTGTGACTTTTTAATAGCCCTTGCCTTACTTTGCAGTACTACAGGATGCTCTAGGCTCCTGTCATATGTTCTCTGACCTAGTCCAGGAAAGGAACCCTGGTTTCTTCTGTTGGAGATTCGTATTAGAGACCATGATATGAGCCCTGGTGTCCTTTTTGCTTCTGGGACACCTTTGTTTCAATCAGCAGACAGAGCTACAAGATACATTTATATGCATGCTTCTGCAAATATGTGCCTGTCTGTGTTGGAGTCTCAGATTCTAACTTGCTACCATACAGACCACTCTAGCTTCCTCCCTTGCCATCTGGTAATCCCCTCCTACAGTGAGGAGCTGGCTCTGCTGATGATTTAAGCTTGGTGTACAAGTGCATAGAAAGGACCTGCTGCTTAGGGCCACTGTCCTGTAATGTGCCTTTTGCAGCCTCAATCAGCTCTGTTTCCTTGGGAAACACTTTCCCCCAGGCCCTTCTGGGTGGGTCCCTTGGAGGCTTCTGTACTCATCCCTGCATGGACGGTTTCACCCTGTCTGATGCCAGCCAGCCCTGCATCCTGTTGGGGAGATGATTGAATGCAACATTCTTAAACTTTCACTGTTAATCTGCTTCTGACCTCTGTGAGGTAGAGCTCTGGTCCAGGTGTTGGGTTTGTCCCCCTCACTGGAGCATTATTTGGATAGATTCTAGGGCCACTTCAGAGGAGCACATGGACATCCTGGTGCCTGGAAGACCCCTGTCCTCTCTTCTACACTCAGTGTCTGTCTATAGAATGGGATTAGTGATTGGGGGAGCAGAGTGGGGAGGATGCAAGGGAGGATGGGGGGCAGTTACCAGTATTACACCCATCCCTATAAACTGTCAGCAGAGCAGCTCTGCTGTGCTGCACACTGAGTTTCCATCTGCCAGGGTGGATGTCATCAAGAATGTCTGTGACTTCACCTGGATCCTTGGTTGTGCACACAGAACTTCCTGAACACATAAGGCAGAAGTTGTGTTATGGTGTGGAGTGTGTGTGTGTGTGTGTGTGTGTGTGTAATGGTTGGATGGGGGTTCCTCTCTTTATCCAGCAGTAATTGAGAGGCTTCAACTATGCCATCTTCCTTGGACACATTCATTCATGAGACCTAGGCTCACTGTGTAGGGGCCACAGTGACCCAGAAACTTAGGAATGATAAGAAGGAAAAAACTACAGCTGAAGAAGGAATAAGGGCTGGTTTAGAATGAGGAGACTGGGATGGTAGAGATGGTTTCCACACAGACCAGCAGCTTAGGTCCACCCTTTGCAGTGGGCTGCCACACGGTTGGTGGGCACAGAGGTGGCATGCATACCACCTGGACTGGATTGCCTTTGAGAAAGGCCAGAATTGGATCCACCTGTTCCAGCAGTGACCTGTCAGCAGGGTGGGAGCCAGGCCTCCTCTCCCTCCAGATCCTGCAGCCTGTGGGGTCCTTTTCTCTGGATGCACTTGGCAGGGTCTAGGGCTGGTCCATAACAAATGGTCACTCATCCTGACAGACAAATGCACCAGCTGCATAAAAGCTTGACTCCACTTTCATATACTGTAATCTGAGCCTATTGTGTTCTAGGAGAAAACCATGGGAAAAAGGAAGCTAAGATGTGGACAGATCTCAAAGTGAGCTTCTGTTGTTCTTAATTATAGTCTTTAATTTAGGAACTAGGGTCTATCTGCCTTTTACTTCCTTTGGAAGGTGGGTGGTAATGCTCCTGTGCAGGTCCTTCTGCTGGCCTTGTCAGCTTACCCGATGACTGGGCTTCCTCTTCTGGCCCTGGCCCTTTCCAGATCCTCTGGTGTCTGGAAACTGGCCAGTTCTACTTTTAGTGTCCTTCTGTTTCAACAGTATGCCACGCTGTCCTGAGAAGTACTACTGCCTCTAAGGCCCCACCTGCCCTGGTCTCTCCACCCTCATCCATTGCCCTTGAAATGTGTTCAGGGCAAGGGGTGGGTGAGGCTATGGCCCTCTTAGCTCCTCTTGGTCATCTGCCTAATGGCCTTGTTGTCCACCCCAAGCTTGCTCAGGAGCCCATAGAGTCCCTGAAGTACTGCCCACCCATTGTTCAGATCCAAAGGTGTAGCCTGAGGAACTGGAGTTCCATTGTATCTTTGAGATCCTGTGTCCTGTGGCCTTAGGGAGGTTTTCTGAACCATGGCAGGCCTTGCTCAGGGCCCACGGAGTCCTAGAGCAGCCTGCTCTCATGTTTTAGGCCATTGTGCACTCTACACCATCCTCCCCCTTCAGTGTTCCCCAGAGAGCTTCCCCTGCTGGTAGGGGGTTTGGCTGCTCTTGGCAGCTCTGGTCATCCTTTCTGTTTGTTAGGTGTTGTATGGTTTCCTGGGCGTGGTGTACTTTCTGCCTATCAGTGTGGTCCACTTTCTCTCATAGCCCCTAGAGCCACCCACTGTACTTAATGTGTTCTTGCACCCGGAGAGGGGGCTCTTACCTGGAGCCAACCATAGGAATGCTAAAGGTGTAATCAGAAATTGTGATTCAGAATACCTAACACATCCAACATGCTCTCTGTCAGGTTCATGGAAAAAGTTTGGTCTAAATCCCATCCACTCTGTGATGAAGCTCAATAAAAAGCATATGAATAAGAGAGAAATGACCAATATTCACGTCATCATGAGATAGATGTTAGGAGTTAAATGGATATGTACAGGTCACAATGACAAATCAGGCCACAGAAAGATGTTCAAGGTTGATTGAATATGTTCAAGTCACAATGAGATGTTCAGGGTCAGATGGAGAGGTCAGGGTCATGGTGAGATGTTCAGGGTCACGGGTAGATATTCAAGTCACAGTTGCTCAGGGTCATGTGGAGATGTTCAAGGTCACAATGAGATGTTCATGGTGGCGTGGAGATGTTAGAGTTGTAGTAAAATGTTCAGGGTCACAGTGAGATGTTTAGGTTACAGTGAAATGTTCGAGATTGCATGAAGATATTCAAGTCATGGGATTGCTTGGGGTCTTGGGTAGCTTTTCAAGGTTACACAGAAATGGTCAGGATCACAGATGTTCAGATCATGGTGAGCTGTTCAGGGTTACTTTGTACAATCAGTGTCATAATGGGTTTTTCAACATCACCATGATGATGTTCAGGGACTTGGGGGGAACCATATCATTGAGTATTATGTTATCCAGCTTTAAAATACTGTGACAAATACCTGAGAAACCCAACTGAGAAGAGGAAAGATTTATTTTGGTTCGTGATTTCAGAGGTTTTCAAACTGTGGTCCCTTGACTCCATTGTCTCTGGCTCCATGGTGAGGCAGAACATCACGATGGGGAGGGTGTGGTGGAACAAAACTGCTTACCTAATGGTATCCAGGAAGCTGAAGGAAAGTGTGGGTGAGAGAGGGGTGGGGGACAAAATATACCTCTCAAGTACACACCCCCAGTGACCCACCTCCTCCAACCAGGCTCCAACTCCCAGTAGTGTCACAGGATAGTGACCAAGTCTTTAACACATGGCCTTTGGGAGACATTTCAGACTCAAACCATAACAGATGTCTTGCCACCTTCTCTGACAAAGACCACCGTCACTGTCCTGCTGGAGGAGGCCATGGTCGGGGTGGTGTCTTCCAGGAAAGACAGCCAGCTAACCCTGCTGTTGTGTGGTGTTGAATGTCGGCATCACTTGGTCAGGTGAACATGTGTCTGACTTCTCTCTGGAGGGTGGTGCTGTGTAAGGACCCGCTTTCCAGGGGAGCTTTCAGATAGAGGATGGCCATTCTGTGGGGTCTAGCAGATTCATGTTCCTCCTCCTCTCTCCTGGTCTTCTCTTTGAGAATGCTGTAATGTGTTTCTAGAGTATATGTGGCCATTGACGATAGGACTGTATTTCTTGCCTATGTTTGGACATGTCATTGAGGAGCAAAAGAGTAAATTAAGGCACAATTATTTAGTTATTTGTGAAGGTGCAAATTATGAATTGGAAAAACACTGAACCAAAATAGGTTCTTTTTTTTTTCTTTGTGGTGTTGGAGCTCAAACTCAGGACCTTATACACACTAGGCAAGTGATGGTTTAATCTTCTGATAACAAAACATTGGCTTTAAGCACTGAAGCAAAAGAAAGAAATAGTCTGGCAGCAGCTATACTGTTGCTTATTTGATCTATACTATTGGAAATCTCCTCACTAAACTGTTTATTGACTACTTCTATTGTAAGCTTATGTTCTATTTTCTTTTAGCATAGGTATTTGCATGAAACAGCTCAAGTCAAGGCTTTCCTGTGTTTGCAAATCAAGTCAAGGGTAGGGTCACTAATGAGGTCTGACTGGCTTTGTTGGCTCAGGGGGTCTCAGGCCTGGTCCTCATTTTAATTTGCTTTAGCAGAAGTCATCTCATTTACCTCAAATTCAGAGGTGCCCAGATCCTTCTCTGTTGCCTGAGTTTGTCTTCTCTCTGTGGACCTGCCTGGTGTTGGCTGTCCCTCCTGCTCCCTAGCCCAGCATTTAGTAATATGAGGCACTTGCACCTCTTCCTTCCTGTAGCTCCTTGCACCCCATCAAGGTGACTTCCCTGTCTCTCTTGGAAGTTATCTCAGTGGAATCTGCTGCATGTGCCACTGTGTTTGTTTCACATTTGTTCTCTATGCAAAAGTGTGTGGCACATGGTTATGTCTCAGGGTATTTGTGGCTAATCTGTGAGGAGCAGTGACATTTAGAAACTGCAGATTCCTATTCCCTGGGGTAGAGGTAGATATGCCAGATTGGACATAGAAATTCTCCACTTTTGTAGCTGAATGATAGACCCTGGTTTCACACAATGCTTGTAAGCTACATTGGGTAGAGGGCGGGCATCCCCTGCTGGGGTGTGGGGCTGCTCTGGTCTTATGTACCTCCTGAGAGGTGGCTCTGTGGTCTGCAAAATGTTGGGACAGACCAGAGGAGGAGACCTGCCGGGGCAGCAGTCCAGGCTGGAGCCTGGGGTCCGTGCCTTGTCCTGGGTCCACCACGCCTGGAGATGTGATTAGGCAAGGAAGTCCTCTTTGCCATCACAAGTTCCTATGAGGTCTCAATTAGTGCTGAATCAGGGCCAGGAAATCATAAAAGCTACATTTCTGGGGTCTTCTTTTAACCAAAGCACAGGGCATCCCTTTTGGTCTGGGCCTCCTACAGGGTTCTCCTCAGCTTGGCCCTCAGAGCTGGGAGAGCTGGGTGCTGTGCAGAGGTGGGCCCTGGGATGCTGTTTCCTCATCTTGTGTTGGTGTTTACCTCATGCCCAAATCAACATTCTGGGTTTTATTTTTGTTAACTTACCTTCAAATCTTCCTGGAGTGTTCCATGTTGCCTTTGAGAACACTCTTAGCATTCATATTTTTTAGGTATATTAGTTTCCTGCGGCTGTCATATCAAAGTACCACAGAGTAGGGGTCTTAAATAACAGAAATTAATTTTCTTGTAGTCCTTGAGGCTGGAAGTAAAAGACTTGGGTATGAGCAGGGTTGGTTTCTTCTGGTGCCTCTCCCCTTGATGTATAAGATGGCATCTTCTCCCTGAGGCCGTATGGTAGTCCTTCTCTGAGCCTGTGTCCTAATCTCCTCTTTGTATAAAGACACTAGTCAGATTGGATCAGGGCCCACCTTAATGACCTCATTTTATTTTAATCACCTCTTTAAAGACCTCACTTCCAAATACCGTCACACTCTTGAGTTTCTAGGGGCCAAGACTTCAACATATGAATTTTTGTCCTCCCAAAATTCAGTCCATAATGTTAGACTGGGATACCACTCAATTCTGTGACATGCGTTGGCATGTGCCATCTGCCTGGATGGACAAAGTGTGTGTTTCTGCCCCTGCTTAGCTTGTGGCCTGCTTCACTGGGTCTGGGCAGCACTCGCCTCCATTGGCTGTGGTGGTTGCGGGGCTGGCTGTGCGGTGTTGGGGAGTCTCCGCGTCCTCCGTAGATGGCTTGTGCCCCTTCCACATGCTGCATCTGTGCTTTCCCTGCAGCTTGGTGCCAACGCCCTGCTCTTCGTGGGTGTGAACATGTATGGCGTCTTCGTGCGGATCCTGACTGAGCGCTCACAGAGGAAGGCCTTTCTGCAAGCCCGGAGCTGCATTGAGGACCGGCTGCGGCTGGAAGATGAAAACGAGAAGCAGGTCAGTGGGAACAGAGTGGGCTGGCATACTGACCTTTGGTCTGTCCCTGTCCCACAGGCTGTGTGGGTTTTAGGGATGTGGGCCAGTGGGCTGACAGGAGGCAGATGTGGTCAGAGAGTAGAGTGGAGGGAGCTATCCTCTGTCTGTCCTCCCTGAGTCTCAATTTACCCCTTGGTGGCAGGAGCTGCAATTACCAGTGTTATGTGCTGGTATTTGGGACTGTAGAGGAGAAGCCCTCTATGTTTTATAGGAATCTAGTGGATGGGCAGCTAAAGCTTGCTGCTCCTCTAGAGGCTGAGTTGCTTGTGAACCATGGAATAATGATGGGGGTGTCATATGGGTGTGTTATCTCTCTGATGGCAGCTGGAATAGGTTCATCTGGCTTTGGGAGACCAGAACTGGTCCTGGCCACACCTCAGGTGAAAGAGAATGTGCAGCTGGCTCTGAGCTGCTGGCCTGAGAGGCCGCTGGGCAGGGAGCTTAGGCATATACCAGATCTGGCCTTGGCTCAGATTCCTGGGCATGCTGACATCTCCGGGGCACTCAGGAGTGATACAGGAGTCTTGGTGATCACAGTGGCAGGCTCCACATCATGACCTGAACACCCTTCGGGATTATATGCTATGACCTGCTAATGCAGCATGACCGTCACTCCATTCTCAAGATGAAACAGGCTTGGACAGTCCCTGTGGCTTGGCACTGTGTGTTTTGGGATGGGCTCTAGCCACAAGGTGGACCAAGGATGAGTGACCCAAGAGCCTCAGGGTGAGGCCTGGTGCATCATGGCCCCTTCGCTGGGATGATCCAGACTTCTATGTAGGAGCTCACAGGCCCTCTGCATACCAGTTGCTAATATCTCAGGCATGTGGTTGTCAAGGCAATGGGACAGATAGCATCTAGGTCTCAACTGTATTCTACTCTTGTTGTAAATACATAACATTGTTATACTTGCTATAAATTTGAATACATGCACTTTTTTTCAAGTATATACACTGTAAAAACCCACCATTTACAGTAGAAGTTGGAGATAGTTGAGGAATAGATCACACAGGTGTGTTTAGATTATGTGTGTGCACATGTGGATGGATCTGTGGGGAGCATTAGGTCAGTGTGTATACGTGTGCATGCATATTCGTGGAGATGCACGTGGGATATGTGCATATTTTCCTTTGTACACATACGTGCGCATGTCTATGTGAATGTGTACGTTCATGGGTCGTTGTGCATGTCTATGTCTCTGTGATTGCATGTATCTTTCTGTGGATATGTGGAGATCTGTGTAGATGTATGTGTGTGTTGCGTACTGTATATGTGTGTATGAGTATGTGTGTGCATTGGTACTTTTTATTCCTTTCTTTTTCTTTTTAAGAAAATTAATTTTTTTTATTTTATTTTTTAATCTGGATTTTGGTTCTCTGACACTGTTGTGTATGTGGTGCTGGGGTTCAAACCCAGGTACTCGTGCATGCCAGGCAAGTGCTCTACTGCTGAGCCACTGCTCCAGCCCTCTTTTTGGTACTATCTAAGAAATGCTTGACCCTGTTCTTATTACCTCTGTGATATTCCAGAAGTAAGTCTTAAGAAAACCTGTTTTCCCCTTAAACTATACCCTCTGCAGTCCTGAAGAAAGCAGATGTTTTTGTGTGTCATTCTTGTGCATATTTCTGAACCATTCCATTCTTTTTCTCTGATCCCTGGCCATCTCCTTTTCAATACCTTCCTTTCCTGCTTTCTCTGGTTTTGTTGACTTTCATTTCTTTCCGACTTTTGCTACCTCTCTTATAGAGTATCTTGCCTCCTAGTGTGTTCCTTTAAAAAATTTTTTCTTGTACCCCTTTGGGTCATTTTATTTATTTTTAATTAATTTTTTGATTAACATTAATTGTGTATACTAAATTAATGGAGTTCAGTGAGATATTTCAACACATGCATGCAGTGGCACTGGTCAAATCAGGTAATTAGCAGTTCCTTCTTGTCATTCTTTATGTTTGGAGCCGTTAAGTTACTCTTTCCAAGATGTTCATGAAATATGTAAGAGGTTGTGAATTATAGTCACTTCACTGTGCTGTGGAATATCAGATCTTACTATCTATATCTCACTTTGTTTCAGTACCTGTTACCTGACCTCCCTCCAGCCTCTCAGCCTCTATTAATCCCTGTTTTATATCTAGGTTGACTTTTTTTTTTAGCTTCCACATATGAAAGAGATTATGCTGCAGTTGTCTTTCTAAAATGTCTGGCTTATTTCACTTAATGTTTTCCTGTCCTGTTCATTTTGCTGCAAATGACAGGATTTCCTTCTTCTTTATAGCTAAATGGTGCTCCATTGTCCGTATTCTTCAACCATTCATCTGTGGATGGGCACGTAGGCTGATTCCATAATCTTAGCTGTTGTGAGTAGTGCTACAATGAACTCTACCAGTTGCTACTTGAATGTGTCACTTTGCTTGTGTTCTGGCAGACCTGGGAGCAAGTGTTTATTTTTCAGCTCTACATACAATGAAGGCT
>PVKS010049372.1:0-12010 GCA_004027875.1 Aplodontia rufa
GTTTTTTGTTTTTAATTAAAACACAGTTCCTTTCCAGGTACCACTCCAATAATGAGGCTATCCAGGTCCTGTCTTCAAAGAGCTTGAGACTCATTTTCTTTTTTTATTTCTTTTCTTTTTTTTTTTTTTAAGAGAGAGACAGAGAAAGAGAGAAACAACTTTATTTAGTTTTTCACATGGCCTTTGTTGCTCCAACATCCGGTTATGTACGTGGGGCTGGGGTTTGAACCCAGGTCCACCACTGAGCCACCTCTCCAGCCCTTGAGACTCATTTTCTAACAGAAAAGGCAAACGTGGACATTAATAAGGTACAGCACAATGAAAGTTAGCCTTAAAAAAAGCTCTTATTGGGGCTGGAGCGGTGGCTCAGCGGTTTCGGCGCTTGCCTTGCAAGCATGAGGACCCAGGTTCAAACCCCAGCACCACGTACACAACTGAGTGTTGGAGCAACTAAGGCCATGTGAAAGGCTAAATAGGGTTGTTTCTCTCTTTCTCTCTCTCTCTCACTGTCCCTCTTTCTTGGGAAAAAAAAAAAAAAAAAAAAAGCTCTTATTAAGAGCCAGCCACAGTGGCACACACCTGTAATTCCAGAGGCTCGGGAGGCTGAGGCAAGTTCAAAGCCAGCCTCAGCAGTTTAGCAAGGCCCTAAGGAACTTAGTGAGACCGTGTCTCAAAATAAAAAGGGATAGTTCAGAGGTTTAGTGCCCCTGGGTACAAGCTCTGGTACCAAAAAATATAATCCACATATGGCCTGGCCTCTTTCTTCCCTGGCAACCTTCTGTGAAGCCTTCTTCCCACCCTAAGAGTACTAAATCCACACAGGTCTCCTCTCAGGCCTCTAAACGTGTAGAGCCTCTCCTTTATACTTGCGAAGTACTCTATTCCTTCTGCCCAGATCTTCACCAACACACATACCATCACCACCTCCCAAAAAAGCAGGGTAATCATTATCTCACACCAGTGATACTTTCTCAAAACAATCCCAAGATCCTGACAATTACTTTGGGATCTCCACATCTGGTTTGTGTCTCCTGAAGACAAGGGAGTCTCATTTTAGACATGTTGAGTTTGAGAAGCATGTGGAACATTCAAAGAGCACCCTAGAAAACAGGTGACTTTGTGAATCAAAAGACATCTGTATTCAAAATAGACAGTTGGACATTAGCTCCTAAGATTGCTGACAGAGACTAAGCAGAAGAGTGATTCAGCTAGGAGAAAGAGGGCACCCCTCATTTAAGTCACTGATTAAAATGAGATGTTAACTGATGAGTGTGGAGGTGATATATCAATGGTGTGGACGACCAAAGGTATGCTGGATAGAACTTAGATATGGGAGGGAGGAAAGCACAGAGAAAAGTAGGAAAAAAAAGAGTGATGTCAATCCCCCACACTCAAGTACCCTTTTATGCTTCTCTCGGCTTTCTCCCTTTACATAACAAAACTCAAGTTCTGTCCGTTCAAATGCTACCACATCCCAGTATCTGCCTTTCCAGAGATCAAACTCACCAGCCCTCTCTCTATGCTTCCACAAGTTTCTTCCATTGTTAATATTACCTAAGATTAAATCAAACACAGTAGTTTCTCATCCGCATTGTTATGGCATTAGAGCAATCTGATACATCCGGGCGTGCGCCTTTAAGAGCAAAGATCACGCAGATCTTACACCTGTGAGCCCGGAAGAAAAAGGAAAAAAAAAATTTTAATTACAGAAACTCACGAAGGGTAAATAATTGAGCAAAGACAATAGATGAGGGACTGGAGTGGAGCACGAGGACTTGGGTTCAAGCCCCAGTACCACATATACAACTAAGTTTGGGAGAAACAAGGACCAGATGAAAAAATAAAATTCTTTTTCTCACTCTCTCCTGGAAAAAAAAGAAAACGGATGATTCCTCTGCTCATTACTCTTTTTTTTTTTTTTTTTAAAGAGAGAGGGGCAGCGAGAGAGAGAGAAAGGGAGAATCAACTTTATTTACTTTTCCATGTGCCCTTCCTTACTCCGAGATTTTGTTGTGTACGTGGTGCTGGGGTTTGAACTCGCGTACTCGCGCATGCAAGGCAAGCACCGTAACCTCTGAGCCCCATGCTCATTACTCTTGTAGAACAAAACTCACACCTCACACCTAATAATCCTGTTTCTTAAACCCACCTTTACCGTCTCTAAAAATTACTTCTACATGGGCTGGAGCGGTGGCTCAGCGGTTAGGGCGCTTGCCTGGCGTACACAAGGACGCGAGTTCAAACCCCAGCACCACGTATGCAACGAACGTCACAGGAAAAACTAAAATTGATTCTCACTGTCCCTCTGGCTTTAATAGAGAAAAAAAAAAAACTACTCCTAGGGCTGGGGACACAGTTCAGCATGTGCAAGCAGGGCTCTGAATTCCACCCCCAACATCACAAAATATAAATAAAAATCACGGCTAAACACAAAATAGCCTTTCAAAACGCCAGCATTATCTTCATAATAAATATGAAAGGGCTTTAATTTAGTGGGAGGCTCGATGTATCTTACTCTCATTCTGTACAAAACACGCATACACAAATCTGAGACTCAGGAGAACACAACAGGGTGTCAATCCGGTATTCGGGCCAACCGCCGCCAGCTCAAGGTTACACATTCAGTCAACATCCTTCCCGAACCTCTCCACCACCACCCCACACGCACGCACACTCCTTCAAAAGTCAAAGTATTCTCTAATGCCACTAGGACTGAGTGAAGTGCGTCCAATTAAGCAGAACAAGACGACTGCGTAATTTCAAAGTAACAAACACACTCCAAAGTCCACACGGGTGTGGCGCACCTTACCCAGACTGTCAGGGAAAAGGAGAGCTAGGACTTTTACAAACGCCGGGGCCGAAATTCGGGTCCCGCCAAGGTCGCGTCCCGCACACCCGGGAAGTTTCTACGGCTGGGAAGAGGAGGGGCGCAGCAGCCACAAAACCAAACAATCAGTTCCCTGGAAAACTCAACTGCTGGAACACACCCGCGCAGGGACGGCGCGCGGACGCGCCACCCGAGGGAAGGCGGCCGGGGGGCGCACGGCTGAGCCCGCGCACGCGCCAAGGCCCCAGAAACAAACTTTCAGAAAGCGGGAGAAACTTTTCCAAGAGGAAGCGCCGCGGCTGCGCCAGGCCAACCGCGTCTCTGCTCCAGTCGCCGCGGCCCCTCAACTTCCCGAGCACCGGAAAGCACCGGCCCCGCCGGCAGAGAGCCCAGGCCGAGCCTCACGGGGGAAGCCGAAGCCGGCGCCGGCGCCCACCCGGAGCCCAACCCCGGACAGCGTCGCCAAGGAGACTGCGCCCCACCAGCCCACTAAGAGGTCTGGCTTGGGGGAGCCGGGCCGAAGAGCCCCAACCCCAGCTGGGGAACTCACGCCCGCGCAAAAAGAGGTGCGAAGAGTTACCTGCGGCGAGCTGGACGAAAGCAGGACCCCAAAGGCGCGAAGCCGACGGCCGCCGCTTTGTCTCCCTCGGTCCGGCTCGGAGGAGGAAATGGGCCCTGCGCCCCCGCCCCGCCCGCCCTTCCCGGCACCTCCCTCCGGCTCGCTCTTCCCGGCGCCTCCCGCTGCCGCCCCGCCCGCTTTTCCTGGCCTTTCGCGGCCCGCGCTTTGGGGGAAGCGCTTCTGCTGGGAGTGAGCCTGGCAGTGCCAGGCCCGAACCCCCGAAGGGCTTTTTCCTTTCTATCCCGTGCTACTGCTCATCTCAGCCCCTTAGTGGGCTCTCGGAACGAGAGTGACCCGCCCCCGCCAGCAGGAGGAGGAGCGGTGACTCCTGGAACAGCCTGCTGGCGGGGGAGGGCTGGGGGAGGGCAGGTGAGTCAACTGTGGACGCGCAGGTGAGTCTCCGGGCGCAGCCCAGGTGGACTCAGCCCCCGCCCGTGTCCTAAGCAGCGAGCCAGGGTCCTGGGCAAACTGCTCTGGGGAGAGTCACAGGTGTCTCCTAGAATGAGGCTCCCAGAAAAGTGCTCTTTTGTAAAGCTCTAGCTTTGCAAAAAGTGGGGAAAATGGCTAAAAGCCCTACAGCTTGGAGTGGAATGGAATGAGAATTCGAGTCTCCCGAACTTTTGTGAAGTGAGGTTGGTAACACAGGCCTGTAATGCCAGCTACTTGGAAGACTGAGAGGCAGGAGAATCACAAATTAAAGTCCGGCATGGGCAATTTAGCTAGACTGTGTCTCAAAATAAAAAAGTAAAAGGTCTGGGAATGTAGCTCAGAGGTAGAGAGGCCCTCTATTCAATCCCCAGTACCACAAGAAGAAAGAAAAAAAAAAAGAGAGAGAGAGGAAGCAACCAAGAAATCGCCTAACTTGTCCCCCAAAACCGAAACAAGAGGCCCACCATATCAGCATCCCTTCATGGAATTGTCGCCTCCCACACACATAAACAAATTTGACGGACCTGACTTCTATCCCTATCCAATAAAATTTATAGAATTTTATTGACACGTTACACGATCATCTTGGTGAATACTCAAAATCAAAACGACCAAAAAAAAACACTAATAATATTTTAGGTACTCACTATCAGCTTGGTATTTTAAAAGTCCTAATGGGGGCCGGAGCCGTAGCTCAGCGGTAAGAGCGCTTGCCTAGCATGGATTCGAACTCCAGCACCACATACACAACTAAGTCCCAAAGCACCAAAAGCCACATGAAAAATTAAATAAAATTGAGTCTATCTAAGTCCTAAAGATGTTTCTTCTGGATCATGGGATGATAAATAAGACTGCTTTTAATATTGACCTTGAAATCCAAATTAATGCAAGATAACAATATCCACAGCTGTCTTTGTACTTGAACAGGATTCTAGTGCTATTTACCCTCTACCCAAATCTCCCTCTGCCCAGAGAATATCTGTGAGTAAGTGTGTCCACTGTGATCCCCCCACTAAGGATTGAACCCAGGGGAGCTTTAATATTGAGCTACATCCTTACTCCTTTTTTTTTTTTTTTTTTTTTTTTTTTGCGACAGGGTCTAGCTATGTTGCTGAGGCTGACTTCAAACTTGCAATTTTCCTGCCTCAGTCTTCTGACTCACTGGGATTACAGGTGTGCGCTATCATAACCCACTGCTCCACTCCCTGCTGTAACTCAAAGCACTGGGGCTTGTGCTACTTATGAAATGCTGATTGTCCTGGCTGGATGGCACTCTCCTGGAATCCTACCCTCTTAGGAGACTGAGGTGGGAGGCTGAGGCAGGAAGTCCAAGCAGTTTAGTGAGAGGCTGTCTCAAAACTGAAAAAAGAACTGGGGATGTAGCTTAGTGGTAGAGCACCCATAGGTTCAATCCCCAGTACCACAAGAAAAAAAAAAGAGAGAAATGCTAACAAAAGGCAATAAGACCATGAAGAAGGGAGTGAATAACCTTCAAAAGATAGACAGGCTGGTAATGCCATTATTGTCTAACTCTACCCCCATTCTGTTTCTGGTTTAGGATCTTTGCTCTCAGTAGTTTCCTCTGCAAAGAGTGGTTATGCCTTCCGCCCTCCTACACCTGGCTACATCAGAACACAGAAATTGGGGCTGGAGTGGTGGCTCAGTGGTTACACTGCTTGCCTGGCATGGGCAAGGACCCAGGTTAGAACCCAACCACCACGTAACACAACTAAGTTAGAAAAACAAAAAAAACAGATGAAAAAATAAAGTTGATTCTTTTTCTCCCTCTTTAAAAAAAAGTAATCAATAAATATTTGAAATAATAAGAAATAAAGAATTATCCACTATAACTTTGTACATCACTTTGCTCAAGACTGACTACTTAATTTGCAAGGCCTCTTATTCAAAATTTTCAACAGTTTCAAGACAGCAACAGCAGAGCATTAAACCAAGCATGGGGCCCTAAAGACAAAAATACAAGGTTTATTTTGAGAAAATGAGGGTCAGGTGACAGGATATGATAAGCGATTCAATGCTGCTTATGCTGAGGAGAGTCAGTTCCCTACTGAGAAAACTCTAAAATCTTACTAGGGAAGACTTGAGTATTATGTCCCAGGTAGTTGCTATATGCTGAGGAAACAAAAACAAAACAAAACTGACTTGATCCTATTTTCAAGTCACTTAAAATTAAGTGGGCTGATGGGCATGGTTACTCAGGAAGCTGAAGAGAGAAGATTGGAGGCCAACCAGGGCAACCTAGCATGATCCTGTCTAAAAATAAAATTTATAAAGAGGGGAAGGGGTCAGTTGGGGATGTAGCTCAGCGGCAGATCACTTGCCTAACATGTGCAACTGAATTCAGTCCCTAGTAGTGGGGAAAAAAAACAAAAACAAAAACCAGTAACGGAGACAGGTAAGAAAAACAACTGACCCGCCATAAAAAAGAACAGCAGGTATGAGGTTAAGGGAGAGATACAAGTAAGGTAAGGGTAAAAAAAAAAAAAAAAAAAAAAAAAAAACCCAGTCTGGGATTCACCTGTGGAAGTGACCTTTATGCTGTGACACACTCCAGGCAGGCTTTAGCACTCAGCTCTCCACCAAAGCTGCTTTTACAAAGGTCCCTGTCAAACTCAATGGTCAACCTCTTTTCTTAGTTGTCTTATATGATCAGTAGCAATTGGTCACTGTCCTCCTTAAAATACTTTCCTCACAGAGCCTCCAGGATGCCAGGCTCTTGTGATTTTCCTCTAACCTCACTGGCTGTGCTTCTCAGTCTCTTTTAATGATGCCTTCTAAACCTGTAAATGTTAGAGCAATGGTTCTCAAAGTGTACTCAGGGGACCCCTGAGATCTTCTCAGGGAGTAATGAAGTAACAGCTGTTTTCATAAAAATACTAAAATATCATTTGCCTTTTCTATTTCATTCTCTCATGGGTGTAGAACAGAGCGTTGCATGGGCTACATAATGTATGATATGGCATCACAGAGAATGTGGAAGCAGATATGAGAATCCAGCAATCTTTTTTAAGTGAGACATGAAAGAGATTTGGAAAATGAAAAACAATAACACTTCTCCTTGGATTTTGGTTTTGTTTTGTTTTAGAAAACATTGTTATTTTTCCTTTTAAAATGCTATTTATCACCAGGTGTGGTGGTAAAAGCCTGTAATTTCAGTCTCAGGAGAGTGAGGTAGGAAGATTTGAAATTCAAGGCCAGCTTGGGCAACTTAGTGAGACCCTGTCTCAAAATAAAAAGTAAAAAGGGCTGGGGATGTGGCTCAGTAGTAGAGTGCACTGGGTTCAATCTCTGGTACCACAATATTAACTTATTTATAATAATATATAATGGGTTTGTTACTGTTGTTTTGTTTGCTTGTTTGTTTTTAATTTTTTAAATTTTTATATTATTTTTTTAAAGAGAGAGAGAAGCAATTGTATTTAGTTTTTCAAGTGGCCTTCATTGTTCAGACACTTCATTGTGTACATGGTGCTGGGGTTTGAACCTGCGTCCTTGTGCATGCCGGGCAAGTGCCGAAACCACTGCGCAACCTGCTTGTTTGTTTTGTTTGGTACCAAGAAGGATTGAACCCAGAGGTGCTTAACCACGTGCTTAACCACTGAGCCATATCCCCAGTCTTTTTTTTTTTTTTTTTTAAGAGAGAAGGACAGTAAGAGAGAGAGAGACAGAATCAAATGTTATTGAGTTTTTCACATGGTTTTCGTTGCTCTGATGCTTAGCTGTGTACGTGGGTGCTGGGGTTTGAACCTGTGTACTTGCGAATGCTGGGCAAGCCCCAAAACCACTGAGTCACTGATCCAGCCCCTCCCCAGTCCTTTTTATTTTTTATTTTAAGACCAAGTGTCACTAAGTTGCTGAAGCTGGTCTCAAACTTGTGTCAATACCCTGAGTCACTGGGATTACAGGCCCAGGCCTCAGGCCCCAGGCCCAGTTCCATTTTAATTTTTATACAGTAAATATTTGAAAAAACTTACATAAGCAAGATCTCTTTGAGATCCTTTAAAAAAACTTTTTTTTTAGAGACAGCCAATTTTTAGTTTTTCATGTAGCTTTCATTGATCCAACACTTCATCGTGAATGTGGTACTGGGGTTTGAACCCACATCCTCATACATGCCAGGCAAGCACTGTAACCGCTGAGCCACTACTCCAGTCCCCTTAAAAATTTGAGAGTAGGGATTGGGGATTTAGCTCAACGGCAGAATGCTAGACTAGCATTCGTAAGGCCCTGAGTTCTGTCCTCAGCCCTTAAAAAAAAAAAAAATTGAGAGTAGGGGCTGGAGTGGTGGATTAGTGATTACAGCACTTGTCTGGCATGCTCAAGTATGCAAGTTCAACCCCAGCACCAAGTACACAAAGAAGTCTTGGAGCAGCAAAAGCCACATGAAAAAACTAAATAAAATTGATTCTGCCTTTCTCTCTCTCTCTCTCTCTCTCTCACTGTCCTTCTCTCTTTTTAAAAAAATTGAGAATATAAAGGGATTTGTGTGTGGGAGTATGTGTGCATGCACACACACGTGCTGTGCTGGGGATTGAACCCAGGGCCTCAAACATGCAGACAAACCCCGCTACTAAGCTACATCCCCAGATTTTTTATTAAAGAGAGAGAGAGAGAGAGAAGGACAGTGAGAGAAAAAGAGAGAATCAATTTTAATTTTGTTTTTCACGTAGCTTTCATTGCTTCAACACTCAGTTGTGTACGTGGTGCTGGGGTTCGAACCTACATACTCACACATACCAGGCAAGCACTGTAACCATTGAGCCATCAAGACATGGTCTTCCTAAATTGCCAAGGCTTCATACTTGATATCTCTATTTGAATATCCAGTAGGCACCTAGGCATCTCAAACTTTATGTCTATATGTCCAAAACTAGTTTTCTAAAACCTCTATCCAAACCTTCTTCCACCATAGTTTTTATTTCCTTAAATGGCAACTCCATTCTTGGCTATTTTTTTCTTCCAACATTTTTTTTTTTTTTTTAAGAAAGAGAGAAACAACTTTATTTAGTTTTCACATGGCCTTAGTTGCTCCACAACTTAGTTGCTAGTTGTGTACGTGGTGCTGGTGTTTGAACCCGGGTCCTCATGCTTGCCAAGCAAGCGCCGAAACCGCTGAGCCACCGCTCCAGCTCCCTTCCAACATTTTTTATACCTGATTCCTTCAAAATACACTCAGAATCAGAATCTACCAATCTTTTTCTTTTTTTTAACCATCTCCATTGTTACCATCCTGAATTAAGCTATTTATTATCTCTTAGCCTGAATTTCACAGACCTGTGCTCCCTATTTCTGCACTTGCTTCACTCAGTCTGATCTTAATTCAGCAGCCTCGATGAACCTTTCAAAACTTTCTGTCCAACCATGTCACCCCAGCTCTGTCCAAAACCTCCAATGGCTCTCCGATTACTCACTAAAAGCCAAGATCCTTATAAGGGCCTCCAGAGTTCACTTGTCCCCACACACTTCTCTGACACAGTGGCCTCTTTCCTATTTCTGGAACACTTACAGGCAGGCTTTTGCCTTAGGGCCTTTCCTTTCTACTTGGAATGCTTTCCTCCAATACCTTCCTGACTCACTCTTGGCCAGGTCTTTGCTGAGATGTCACCTTTTTTCTTTTTCTTTTCTTTTTTTTTTTGGGGGGGATGTTACCTTCTTAATTAGACTTCCTCTTAGCCACTCTACATAAAATTACAATCCCCACCCCAACTTCCCATTCCATTCTTCCTTGTTTATTTTTCTCCTTCACATGTATTATCTTCTGGCATAGTCATGTTTTTCAAATATATGTATTTTAATATGTACAGCCATATTTATAATATATTTAATTATATATGTAGCTCATTGCTAATTCTTTTCCCTGTCTTCTTCCCACTAAATTTAAGCTACAAGAGGACTAAAATTTTTGTCTGTTTTGATCATTGCTATATCCCTGGTACGTAGACTAGTGTTTGGCACATAGCAGGCCCCTCAATAAATATTTGTTGAATGGATAACAGAAGGAATGAGCAAAATCTAAAGAAAATATTGACAAAGTAGATGAGGAGGGAAAGAGTTGGTTCTAGACCAAGGGAATAAGCAGATTTGAAGGCCCTGAGTTCAGTTCCAGGAAAAGAAGTTCTGGGGCTGGAGCCGGGGCTCAGCGGTTACAGTGTTTGCCTGGCATGCACAGGGACCTGGGTACAAACCTCAGCACCACATACACCACTGTCAGAACAATGAAAACCAGTTGAAAAACTAAATAAAATTGATTCTCCCCTCCCCCATTCTCTCTCTCTCTCTCTCTCTTTCTCTTCAGAAAAGAAAAGGAAGGGGCTAGATTGGTGGCTCAGCGATTGGAGTGCTTTCCTCACACGTGAAAGTACGAAGATCCGAATCCCAGTTTCACGTCCACAACTAAGTGTGGAGCAATGACAACATAAAAAACTAAATAAAATTGACGCTCTCTTTCTCATTGACCCTCTCTCTTGAAAAGAAAAAAAATGGAAACTTTAAAAAATAAATAAAAAAGAAAAAGAAAAAAGTTCTCTACTTCAGGAACTGATGAGTTAAACAGAGAGGGTTTTATAACTTCTTATACTCCACAGTGAGGGACGTGAGAAACCACAATGATTTTAAACAAAGATGGCATAATTTTTTTTCTTTTGTGTGAATCCAGGGCCTCATGCATATTAGATAAGCACTTCTATTGCTGAGCAACACTTGTGGCCCCATATTTTGATTTGTAAAAATTCCCTTTAGAAAAGAGAAGATAGTAAAACAATGCATATAATATCCAATTATTTATACTTATTCATTTATTTGTACCAGGATTGAACCCAGGGACATTCAACAACTGAGCCACATCCCTAGTCCCCCTCCCTTTTTGTAATTTTTTTAAATTTTGGGACAGGGCCTCACTAAGTTGCTGAAGCTGGCTTTGACCTTGAGATCCTCCTGCCTCAACCTCCTGAGCCACCGGGATTACAGGCATGTGCCACCATACCTGGCTTATAATATCCAATTTATGTTTGAACAATATACACATATTCATTTTAATGCTGTTTCTCAAAGCAGCTGAGCCCTTTAAAATGTACTACTCCTCTATTCAAAACCTTCCAGTGCTTCCTATCTCACTCTGAGTAAAATCTATATGGTCGTGCCAATCATCTCAGGTTTGTCTTTGACTTTTCCCTTCCATCTTTCCATTCAAACCCACAATGGAGTCCTAAACAGTTCTGTAAGGCATCAAGCACTCTCCTGCTGTAGGTCCTTTTAATTTTCCATTTCCTTCTGCTTGGAATGGTCTTCCCTTGAGAGCTCCTTTGCTCACTCCATCACTTCATTCATATCTCTGCCCAAATGTCACCTTGTCTAAGAGGCTTTCCCTCACTACTCTTTTTTTTTTTTTTCTTTAGAAAGAGGGACAATGAGAGAGACAGAAAGAGAGGAGCAATTTTTGTTTAGTTTTTCATGTGACTTTCATTGCTCCTAGACTTCCTTGCGTACGTGGTGCTGGGGTTGAACCCGCATACATGTGCATGCCAGGCAAGCACCTTAAACGCCAAGCCACTGCTCCAGCCCCTCCCTCACTACTCTTTAAAGGTAAAATAGCACCCACTTCTCTTCCCTCCTCTTCATTTTATTTCCTTACCTTACAGTACTTCATAGCATTTATCATCACCTAATCTATTATATGATGATTTACATATTCACTTATATTCTCTCCTTCCCCATGAGACTATATGTATGGTTAAAGCACATATTTGGAGCTGGAGTGGTGGCTCAGTGGTTACACAATTGCCTGGCTTGTGCGAAGACATGAGTTCAAACCCCAGCACCACAATCAAGTGTCAAAGCAACGAAAGCCACATGAAAAACTAAATAAAATAGATTCTCTCTCTCAAAAAAAAAAAGCATATATTTTTTATTCACTATTATAACTCCAGCACCTACAACAGCATTTCACAAGAAATGGCACTTAATTGCAGTACTGGAGATTAAAACTGGGGTGCTTTACCACTGAGGCACATCCCCAACCCTATATATATTTTATTTTGAGATAGAGTCTTGCAAAGGTGCCAGCTTGTTGTTATTTTGTTGCTTTTTTTGGTTGTTTTTATTTGTTTGTTTGTTTGTTT
>PVKS010049373.1:0-11977 GCA_004027875.1 Aplodontia rufa
GTCCCAGAGGTTTTGATATGTTGTGTCTTCATTTTCATTCTCTTCCAAGAATTTTTGGATTACTTCTTTCATGTCTTCTTGGATCCATTCTTCATTTAATAGGGTATTATTCAATCTCCATGAATATGTGTATTTTCTGTTATGATTATTGTTGTTGATCACTAGGGTCATAGCATTGTGATCTGAAAGGACACACGGGATAATTTCTACTTTTTTATAATTGCTGAGATTATCTTTATAAGTTTATATATGTGGTTGATTACATTTATTGGTTTCTGTATATTGAACCAGGCTTGCATCTCTGGAATGAATCCTACTTGATCATGGTGCACTGTCTTTCTTTTTGTTTTTGTACATCTTTTCTATTTTTAAAATTTTTATGCCTTCATTTATTTATTTTTATATGGTGCTGAGGATCGAACCCAGTGCCCCACACAAGCTAGGTAAGTCATTTACCCTTAAATTATGAGCCCAGCCCCCAAATGTTTTTTTCTTTTTTTTTTTTTTTGTGGTGCTGGGATTGAACCCAGCATGCTGATCAAGTGTTCTACCACTGAACTATATCCCCAGCCTGCACTGTCTTTTAAATGTGCTTTTCTATGTGGTTTGCCAATATGTTATTAAGAATTTTTACATCTATGTTCATCAAAGATATTGGTCTGACGTTTTCTTTCCTCAGTGTGTCATTGTCCGGTTTTGGAATCAGGATGATACTGGCTTCATAGGATGAGTTTAGCAGATTTCCCTTCTTTTCTATGTTATGAAATAATATGGTGAGGATTTGTATTAGTTCTTCTTTAAAGATCTGGTAAAACTGGCTGAGAATCCATCCATTGTTGGGCTTTTCTTTGTTGGAGGGCTTTTAATGGCTGCTTCAATTTCATTACTAGGAATTGTTGTGTTTAAGTTTTCTATCTCTTCCTGGTTCAATTTAGGTAGATCATATGTCTCTAGGACTTTGTCCCTATCTTCAAGGTTTTCTAGTTTATGGGAATATAATTTTCAAAATGGTTTTTGATGATCCTTTGGATTTCTGAAGTGTCTCTGTTGATATTTCCTTCTTCATCATAGATTTTGATAATTTGAGTTTTTTCTCTTTCTTTTTATTAGTTTGGTTAAGGGTGTATCAATTTAGCTTATCTTTATAAAAAACAACTGTGTTTCATTGATCTTTTGTATTTTTTAAATTTCAATTTCATTGATTTTGGCTCTGATTTTAATTACTTCCTATCCTCTTCTGATTTTAGTGTTGGTTTTTTCTTTTTCTAGGCTCTTGAGATTTAATGTTAGGTTATTTATTTGGTGTCGTTCTATCCTTTTAATGTATGAGCTCAGTACTATGAACTTTCCCTTAGCACTGCCTTCATGCTGTCCTAAAGATTTTGATATGTTGTATTACTATTGTCATTTATCTCTAGGTATTTATAATTTTTTCCTCTGATTTCTTCTGCTATCCATTCATCATTCAAGAGTATCATTTAATCTCCAGGTGTTAGAGTGGTTTCTATTTTTTATCTAATTGTCAATATCTAATTTCATTCCATTATTATCTGATAGAATGTGAAGTATTATCTCTCTTTTCTGTACTTTCTTTCTTTTTTTTTAAAGAGAGAGGGAAAGTGAGAGAGAAAGAGAGAAACGACTTTATTTAGTTTTTCACATGACCTTACTTGCTCCAACACTTAGTTGTGTAGGTGGTGCTGGGGTTTGAACCCTAGTCCTCATGCTTGCCAGAGAAGCACCGAAACCGCTGAGCCACCGCTCTAGCCCCTCTTTTCTGTACTTTCTAAGATTTCTTTTGTGCCCTAAAACATAGTGGCTCACAGAAAATTTTCTGAAATAGACTGAGAAGAAAGTGAATTCTATTGTTTTTGGATGAAAATTCTGGTTCAAATCATTAATTGTATGGTTTAGTTCTATAGAATCTTTACTTAGTTTTTGTTTGATAATCTATCCAGTGATGAGAAAGGCATATTAAAGTCACCCAGTATTATTTTATTGTAGTTGATTTGTTTCTTAATATTGAGAAGAGCTTGTTTCATGTATGTAGGTGTTCCATTGTTTTAGACATAAAAATTCATGATTATTAGATCTTGATGATATATGATTCCCTTTAGTTGTATGAAATGACCTTTGTCTCTTCTGAGTAATTTTGGCTTGAAGTCCTCTTTATCTGATACGAGAATAGTAACTCCTTTATTGTTTGTATGATCCATCCCTTTACCTTCATTCTGTGGATATCTTTGCCTGTGAGGTCAATCTCTTGCAGGCAGAATATTGGTGGGCCTCACTTTTATAATCTAATCTGTCAAACTGTGTCTTTTGATTGAAGAACATTTACATAAATGTTATTATTGAGAGATGATATTTATTTCCTGCCATTTTGATGTAAGTCTGGTGTTTAAATTGGATTTGATTCTCTTTTGATTGAACATTTATCTAGTGTAATGCCTCCCTATGCTAGTTTTCATTTCTTCTTCCTGAAGTATTTTGAGTATGTTATGTAGTGCAGACTTTCTAGTTACAGATTCTTTTGTTTATCATGAATGGTTTTTAATTAATCTTTAATCGTGAAGTTTAATTTTGTTGGGGTCGTATTATTGGTTGGCATTCACTATATTCAGAGCTTGGTAAATATTATTCTAAGCCCTCCTTGCTTTTAGGATCTGGGTTGAGAAATTAGTTGAAATCCAGTTTGGTTTACCTCTAAATGTGACCTATCAATTTTCTCTTACAGCTTTTAAAATTCTTTCCTTATCCTCTGTGTTATGAATTTTCGTAATAATGTGTCTTGGGGTAGATTTATTGTGATTTGTATAGTTAGAATCCAGTATGCCTCCTGTATTTGAATTTCCATTTCATTCTTAAGGTTTGGAAAATTTTCTGACATTGAAAATGTCAGTTCATTGAAAATGTACGATCCTTTAGTTTGTGTTTCAGAGCCTTCATCTATCACAGTGAATCTTAAATTTGGCATTTTAATCTAACATATTTTTGAATATTCTGTTCATGACCTTAGTATTTATTTACTATGGCAGACTCTTTACTTTTTTAAAAAAATGTTATTAGTGCATTATAATTGTACATATTGAAGGAATTTGTTTTTATACATGCATATAACTATAATAATATGTTTTGGCTCAAGTCTCTCTCTGGCACTTCCCCTGCTACCCTTTCTCCTTATTCCTGGTTGCTTTCCTCTACTGATCTCCCTTTCATTATATATTTTTTAAACTTTTCTGGTTTTTAGTGATTGTGAGGGAACTACTTGGTATCACAGAGCTGCAAAGCATACTATACAATATTTGTATCTGCCCTATTCCCTTCCCATATTCCTTCCTTAGTCCCTCTCTTCCTTCCTCTCCTCTCCCATCCTGTTTCCTTTACCATACTAGACTTTCTTTAGTTTATGAATTAATTTATATTTGATGGATCTTTATATAATTTTGTCTTTCCCTCACTCTTTCCATTATTTTACTCTAGCTTCCACATATGAGAGAAAACATTTTACCTTTACTTTGCTGTGTTTAACTAATTTCACTTAGCATGATTTTTCTCCATTTCCATCCATTTACCAGCAAAAGACATAATTTCATCATTTTTAATAGCTGAATAGAACTCCACTATATGGATATACCACAATTTCTTAATCTGCTCATCTAATGAAGGACTTGTGGGTTGATTCCATAATTTTCCCATTATGAATTGTGTTGCTATAAACACTGATTTTCTTGTGTCACTATAGTATGCTGATTTTGTATCTTTTTGGAAAAAACTAGGAGTGAGATAGCTGGGTCATATAGTGATTCCGTCCCTAATTCTTTAAGGAGTCTCTGTACTGCTGTCCAGAGTGGTAGTACTAGTCTGGAGTCCCACCAGCAATGTACAAGACTTCCTTTCTCCCTACACCCTCTTTAGCATATGTTGTTTGTATTCTTGATCTTTGACATTCTGACTGGTGTGAGATGGAATGTTAGTGTAGTTTGGATTTGCATTTCCCTGATTGCTAGAGATGTTGAACTTTTTTTTCATGTATTTATTGGCTTTTGTGTTTCTTCTATTGAGAAGTTTCTGTTTAGTTCTTTTGGCCATTTATTGATTAGGTTATTTGTTTTTCTGGTATTAAGATTTTTGAGTTCTTTGAATATTATGGCTATTAGTCCCATCTTAGATAAGTAGCTGGCCATGATTTTCTCCCATTCTGTATGCTCTCTCTCCACATTCATAATCGCTTCCTTAGGTGTGCAGAAGCTTTTTAGTTTAATGGCATCCATATATTGATTTTCGGCTTTGTTTTTTGCTCTTTGGGGGTTAAGAAAGTCGGAACCAGCTCCTATATGATGGAGTGTTGACCCTATGTTTTTTTCTAACAGTTGTAAAGAATCTGGTCTAATTCCTAAGTCTTTGTTTCATTTTTATTTGGTTTTATGCAGGGTGAGAAATAAGGATCTAGTGTCATTTTTCTGCATATAGCTGTCCAATTTTCCCAGCACCATTTTTGAAAAGGCTGTCTTTTCTTCAAGATATACTTTTACTAACTTTGTTAAATATCAGATAGATACAAATTTGTAGATTTGTCTTTGTGTCTTCTATTCTGTTCCATTGGTCTTCATGTCTGTTTTGATACCAATGCCGTGCTGTTTTTGTTACTACAGCTCTGTAGTATAATTTCAGGTCAGGCAGTGTGATGCCTCTTGCTTCATCTTTTTTTTTTTTTTTTTTTTTTTTTTTTTTTTTTTTTTTTTATTGCTTAGCATTGCTTTGGCTATTCTGGGTGTCTTTATTCTTCCAAATGAATCTAAGAATTATTTTTTATGTTTCTGTGAAGAATGTCATTGGTATCTTGATAAGGATTGCATTGAATCTATATATCACTTTTGGCAGAATGGCCATTTTCACTAAAGTAATTCTGCCTATCCAAGAGCATGGGATGCCTTTCTATCATCTCAGGTTTTCTTCAATTACTTTCTTCAGTGTTCTACAATTTTCATAGTAGAGCTCTTTTTTATTCCTTGACTAGATTAATCTATAAGTGTTTTATATTATTTTTTTAGGTTATTGTGAATGGGATGCTTTTCCTGATTTATTCTTTGGCCAAGTTACTGTTGAAGTATATGAAACATTGATTTATGGGTATTGATCTTGTGTCCTGTGACTTCCCTAAATTCATTTATAATCTCTAGAATTTTTCTGGTGGCATTCTTTGGATATTCTTAATGATATGTGGGATCATATCATCAGAAAACAGAGATTGTTTGACACTCTTTTCCTATTTGTATCCCTTTGATTTCCTTCTCTTGCCTCAACACTTTGACTACGGTTTTGAGAACTATATTAAATACGAATGGTGAGAGTGAACAACCTTGCCCTGTTATAGAGTATAGTGGAAATGCTTTCAGTTTTTCTCCATTTAGTATCATGTTACCTTTGGATTTGTCATAAATGGCCTTTACAATGTTAAGGTTGATCCCTAGCTTTTCCAGTATTTTTTTCAACATGAGTGGGTGTTGGATTTTATCAAAGGCCTTTTCTGTATCTATTGAAATGATCACATGGTTTTTGTTCTTAATTCTGTTTAAGTAATGAATCACATTTATTGATTTGCATATGTTGCCTCCCTGGAATGAAACCCACTTGGTCATTGTATATTATCTTTTTGATGTGTTTTTGAATGAAATTTGCTAGTATTTTATTAAGGATTTTTGCATCTATGTTCTTCAGGGATATTGGTCTGTAGTTTTCCTTCTGTGATGTGTCCTTGTCAAATTTTGGTATCATGGTTATGATTGCCTCATGAGAAGTGTTTGGAAGTGTTCCATTCTTTTTGATTTCATGGAATAACTTAGATCTGTTCTTCTGTAGAGTTTGGTAGAACTCGGCTTTTCTTTTTTGGAAGGTTTTTCATTGCTGTTTCAATTTCATTACTTGATATTGACTGTTTAGGATTTCTTTGTCTTTCTGACTCAATTTGGGTAGATCATAAGTGTCTAAAAATTTGTCCATATATTCCAGATTTCCCAGTTTTTTGGAGTGCAAATACTCAAAATAGATTCTGATAATCCTGCAGACTTCGGAAAGGTCTGTGGTGATCTCTCCTTTTTCATCTCTGATTTTGTTGATTTGGTTCTTTTCATTCTTTTGGTGAGGTTGACGAAGGGTTTGTCAGTTTTATTTTTCTTTGCAAAGAACCATCTCTTCATTTCATTGATTCCTCGTATGGTTTTTTTATTCTCAATTTCAGTGATTCAGATCTGATTTTGATTACCTCCTATCTTCTACCCATTTGGGGATTAGATTTTTCTTGTTTTTCTAAGGACCTGACATGGAGAATAAGCTTATTGATTTGGTATCTCTAGGGTTTTAATTATGCACTCAGTGCTATAAATTTTCCTCTTATATATGCTTTAATGCTGTCCCAAAGATTTTGAAATGTTGTGTCTCCATTTTCATTCAATTCTAAGAATTTCTTGATTTTTGCTCTTATTTCTTTTTTGATCCATTTATCTTTTAAAAGAGGATTGATTGTTCAGTCTCCATGTATTTATATGATTTCTATACACAGAAATGACTTTTAGTTTTATTCCATTTTAATCTGTTAGGATACACGGGATTTATGTTGTTTTTTTTGTATTTGCTAAGATTTCCTTTATAGACTAGAATATGATCTATTTTGGAAAAAAAGATACATGTCTTGCTGACAAGATAAGTACAGCTGTTTGGGGTGGAATATTCTATTGTTGTTTTTAAGTCCATTTAATTTATAGTGCTGTTTAGTCAGGAGATATATGTATTGTTTTTGTTTGTTTGTTTTGATGATGTGTACATTGGTAATAAGGTGTATTGAAGTCCCCCAGTATTATTGTGTTACATTCTATGTGGGATTTAATGTCATGGAATATTTTTTCTGTATGGTTGGGTGTGTTGATATTTGGCACATAAATGTTTACTATGTTTATATATTCTTATTGGATTGCTCCCTTTACTAAGATATAGTGGCTGTCTTTGTCTCTTCTGATTAATTCTTGATTGATACCTACTTTGTTGGGTATAAGAATTACTACTCCTGCTTGTTTTCTTCAGCCACATGCCTGTAAAACTTTCTTTTACATCTTTTTATTGTCTTTGCTTATGAAATGAGTCTCTTGAAGGCAGAATATTGTTGGATTTTATTTTTTGATCCATTCTGCTTATCTGTATCTTCTGAATGGGGAGTTGAGGCTATATAGTAGTCAGTGTTAGTATGGATATGTGTTTATGGTTTATTGCCATTGTGGTTTTTTTTTCTGTATTTTGTGCTGTCTTGGTTATTATTTAACAGATTATACGTTTATTGACCATCCTCTGTTTGTGACCTTCGGGAATTGTTTCTTCATTTCTCTGTGAAATTTGTCTTTGATTATTCTTTGTAGTGCTAGTTTTGTGCTCATGAATGCTTTTAGTTTATTGTCATGGAATGTTTTTATTTCCCCGTCAAATTTGAAACCTCAGTTGACAGCTGTTTTCTTTCAAGGTTTGGAATATCTTATTCCAGGACCTCCTTGCTTTTTGCTTCTGAGCTGAGAATTGAGAAGTGATCCTTACTGGTTTGCCTCTAAATATGACTTGATGTTTCTCTCTTGCAGCTTTTAATATTCTTTCCTTGTTTTCTCTGTTTTGCATTTTGAATATAATGTGCCTTGGTGAATTTCTCATTTGTCTGTCTATTTGGCATCCTATATATCTCCTGAACATGCAGGTCTATCTCATTTCTGATATGGGAGAAGTTTTCTGTAGTATCTCATTGGAAATATTTGTTATGCCTTTAGTTTGTGTCTCAATGTTGTCTTCTATCCCAGTGATTCTCAGGATTGGTCTTTTAATATTGTCTAAGAGCTATTATATATTCTGGTAATGGTCTATGTGTTTTTTCCCTTTTCTGTGTACTCGAAATCATTTTGTCTCTCTTCGATGCCTGAAGTTATTTCCTCAAGAGCTGAGAGTCTATTTTCTACAGAATCTAATCTGCTAGTGATGCCTTCAAGTGAGTTTTTAATTTGGAGATTTGTGTCTTTCATTTCTAGGAGTTCTGTTATATTTTTTCACTACTTTTGGTTCTTTATTAAAGTGGGTTTCATGTCCTGTAATTGTTCTCTTAAGTCCTTCCTCAAATCTTCTTTTAATTGGTTGATCATTTTGGTAATCAAATTACTATAACCTCTCTCTTGTTTTTCATTCACCTCACTATCAGTGGTCTCCTTTATTGGGAGATTGTATATTTTGGAGAGAGATTTATTAGCCTGTTTTCTCCCTTTTCTTGAAGTATGTGGCCTTTTCTGTGCAATTATCTTATTTGTTCTAAGATTTCTCTCTGGATTTGATATATGGGTCCTGTGTTCCCTCTCTGGTTATACCTCATTGGATCCTTGTTGATAGGTTGGGGTTTTTGTCTCCTCCCTTCCTTGGGTTGGAGTACTGTCAGTGAAAGTTGAGTTCAGCACCAGAATCCCTAACCTGTGCTCTTTTAGTGTCCCTGCAGATTCCCAGCACCTCATGATATATGGGGAAACCAGCAATAGGAGCAACCAGTGCAAACAAAATACAGGATTAAACTGGATACTTAATTCCTATTGTGACTACTACAGTGTTAATTGTGACTTAAGACAGAAATGGTAAGGTTATCAACTGCCTTCAGGAAAAATAATATATAACTACCATCTATATCTAGCTGAAATGTTGACAACAGTTATCAGCTTTGGGATCCAAGCAGTAATGGTTACAACAGCATTAGTGGTGCTGGCTTGAGTTGTATAAACCAATAAGAGCTGGAGAGTATTTAGAATACAGTCAATCAAGAGAAAAGAAAATGTAAAAAGACAATAGAAAAAAGCTTAAAGTTTCAGAATGTAAAGAGAGAAAGTAGAAGAGATGTAGGATGTGATGGTTTAAATAGAGAGCAGAAAAAGTAGAGTTAACAAAGTAAATGAAGAGTGAAAGAAAGCAATAGGATTTTACTGTTACTAGAAAGAAGTATAGAAAGAGGAACAGCATTACCATAAAAATGAGACAGTGTTAAAAAAAAAAAAAAGCAAAATATACTGATCTAAAACCCAAGGCAGGGCAAGGAAAAATATCTACTTTTAACAAAATGCTAAAAATGAAAAAAGAAGAAAAAAAAAAGGAAGCAAGCGTGTATATGTATCTATGTCCATGATCTAATCAGCACTGCAGAAACACAGAGAAAACAATAAAAAAATCCCCAAAATAAATAAACAAAGTGTCTTCATGAAAAGTTGAAAAGATTATTTCCACTACTATGGTGAAAATAGATAATGGGGTAGATGTTCACTGTTGGTAGGAGTTTTGTTTGCAGTCTGGATCCTGGATCAAGGATGAAGCAGCTGCTGGGTCCAAGAGTGGAAGTAAGAGTGGGTGGGCTGGGATCTAATCAGACCTGAGGGGTTTGCTGTGTTGTGACTATTCTAGAGACATTAAAAGTAGACACACTGAGGGTCTGGCTTTTGCCAGTCCTTGCTGGAAATCAGAATCTCAGGAATCTTCCCAGAATTCTTGTCATGGGGTGGGGGTACAGTCCCTCATCGCCTCACTGCCTGATAACACAGCCTTTCCAGACTTCCTGGGCTTAGTCCCTGAGAGTACTCATGCCCATTCAGATTCCCAACCCACTTCAGCTGGTTACATGATCCGATAGACCCAAAGAGCAAGGTGGCATTTTTGGCTTCGCTTCACTTTATCAACTCAAATCCCCTTTGGCAAAGTATCCTCTAGGCCTGCTTTGAACTTGTTTTCCTAGGTCCTCCCTAGCTGTCATATCAGGTGTCATATGGCTGCCTGCCAAGGCCTCGCAGTTCCTGCATGCCCTGTCTCCTCAAGATGGTGACTATCCAGTTCTCTATGGCTGATTTGGAAGAACATTGTATTTTATGAGTGCTAGTATAGAACCAGGATTCAGTTAAAGACTGGGAGCCCTCCCGCTCTCAGGGTTCTCCACTGCCAGATTTTTCCTTCACGTATTTCTGCATTCTTCCTTTCTGTGTCAACCCTGCAATCCTTCAGGGTGGTCCCCTGGGGTGGTCTTTGTGTCCATGAGTAGCCTGGCCCCACTGTTGTTTTTCTTCTTTGATAAATGTAGCCAAACTTATGAGTCTCAAATATTCTTTATGTAATATTGGGTTTCAGTGAAGTTTGCCGTTCGCCCACCTCATAGTAAACCAGTATTTCCACTGTTCACATCCCGTTTCATGGAGAGAGTGTAAATCCAGCCTTCCCACAGCATGCCATCCTCTGGTCTCCAAGTTGACTTTTTTTTTCAAAGATTATATAATTTGTGTTCAAGTCCTGATCTTCAAAGTGGTCTAATCTATTAGTGATGCTTTCCATTGAATTATAATTCAGTTTTTTGATTCCTTCATTTAACCACTGAGTCATATCCCCACCCATTTTTTTTTTAAAAGAGAGATGGACAGTGAGAGACAGAAAGAATCAATTTTATTTAGTTTTCGTGTGGCTTTTGTTGCCCCAACACTTTGGTGTGTACACGGTGCTGGGGTTTGAACCTGGGTCCTCGAGCATGCCAGGCAAGTGCTGTCACTGCTGAGCAACCACTCCAGCCCCAATCCCCAGCTATTTTTCTTTTCTTTTCTTTTCTTTTTTTTTTTTTTTTTTTTGAGACTGGGTCTCACTAAGTTGTTTAGGGCATCACTAAATTGCTGAGACTAGCTTTGAACTTATAGATCTCTTGCCTCAGCCTTCCAGTCGCTGAGATTACAGGTGTGAATCACCAGGTCTGGTATCCAGTCTAGCATTCTGGAGACTAATCCCAACAAGTCATGTTGCTAGAAACCATTTGAAAGTTTTTTTTGCTAAGGATTTTTGCATCTATATTAGTAAATTATTAGTATTTCGTTTTCTTTTCTCAACATGTCCTTGCCTGGTTTTGTTATTAGGCTAATACTGGGCTCATTGAAAGATTTGGAAAGTGAAAGTGACCTCTTTTTTTTTTCCTAATAGAGGAACTATATTCTGATTTTTATAATCCACATTGCTGTATAGGAAGAGTATGAACCTCTTCCTCTTGACAATTTCCATGTTGCTAAATCTATATCAGAAAAAGTAGAATCAAGAGGTAAACCTCCCTGTTAAGAGTCATGACTAGAAAATGAGTTTTCTTCATTTATATTTTTAAACAACTGCTAGGCACAATTCAGAGGGTGTTTGATCAACCCAACGGGAGCAGAATACTGTGTACTGATGACTAAACCCAAGGGAAGACTCCCACTACATGAAGGATAGCAAAGATCACCAATATGCCAACCATCAGGAATAGAAGTCCAGATAATTTTTCCCATTGCATCTTGATATCCTTGTTGCCAAGAAAAAGTACAATACAGTCAGACACTGAATGGAGATATCCTTTCAGAGGAGAGACAGAGCAAGATCAAGTGTTTTGTTTTTTTTTGTTGTTTTGTTTTGTTTTTTAAAGAGAGAAAGAGAGAATCAACTTCATTTAGTTCTTCATGGGACCTTATTGCTGGAACACTTCATTGTGTATATGGTGCTGGAGTCAAACCTATACCTTTGTGCATGCCAGGCAGGTGCTGTAACTGCTGAGCCACTGCACCAGCCCCAAAAGATCAACTTTATTTTTTTTATTAGAAGTATATAGAAATTACAGTTGAGGGGGAAACATTATCAAAACATTAGCAATCAATGTCTATAAACTTTGTTATCCAGGGGTAATGCCAAAGCATAGATAAACCACCTTGGGTTTCACCTGTTGCAGTTTCCCCCAGAAGAACTCATGCGTTAAATGGGTAGTTCGTGGAGGAATGACATCGGCTTCTGGGATGGTTCCCCCATCTTCCCAATCTCCAGACTCCTATGAGTTCTTCATATACCCATCCCCCTCCCTACACCTCCAGGTATCTTAGAGAGCCATCCCCCTATTACTCTGAAAGTCATTCAGTTTGAAGTTTTGTTA
>PVKS010049374.1:0-12011 GCA_004027875.1 Aplodontia rufa
CAAAAAATAAAAAAAAAAAAAACAAAAACAAATATACTGTGAGCAAATGCTTGTAACTTTTATTCCCAAGAGCCCAAACTCAAACAACCCAAACAGCCACCAACAGGCAAATGGAGAGGGTGCAGCCTTCATCAGTAGGGTACTGGCAGTGAAGCAGAAGGGACCTCCTACGAGTGACAACACGGACGAACATCACATGACGAATAAGGTAGCTGGACACAGAAGACCCGCCTGCAAGAGTCCATGGAGTTTTAAACTGGCAGGGATGGGAAAGAAAAAATTTCTTGGAGTGATAAAAATGTTCTATACTTTGGTGCCTGGGTTACTTGAGTGTAAACTTTGAAACTTAAGAAGAAGTTTAAATGTATACATTCTATCTGGGAGTGGTGGCACACACCTGTACTTGGGAGGCTGAGGCAGGAGAATTGCAAGTTCAAGGCCAACCACAGCAATGTAGTAAGACCCTCCGCAGCTAAGAGAGAGAACCCTGTCTTTAAACCCTAAAAAGACCTGGGGTTCAATCCCCAGTACCAAAAATGAATGAAAAAAATATATTCACACACACATTCTGTTATGTAAATGATATTTTGTTTTCTGTTAACAGAGCTATGTGTCACATGCATAGCCACCTGCCAGGCTGCTTTTGCTTTCACTTCACTTGGATCACATCAACTCAGTTTGAGTCAAAGCCAGGACACCTGGCATAGAATCTGAAAATGTGCCTCAAAGCTCTTGACCCCATGAACATTGACGGTGACAAGGGGTTTTTGAGATGAGGCCGGATTCTCTGCTCCCGCTGGTGAATGGAGCCTGGGCCGCTACAGATTCCAGCAGCTGAAACAGCCTGCTTCTAGTGTTTGCAGCGATTCCCAGATAAAACTGGTTTGCAGGTCCCTCAGGTCACTGCAGCCCAAAAGTGTTAGCAGCTACCCAGCTAAGAGCTGGGATTTCCGTGGCGCGTTGCAGCTCTTGGTGTGGAAGCACACCCTGGGAATTCTGCGCCAATCTTCTGGGTCCTTGTCTCGCGAATTTGAAGAATACAATCCACGGACAACCAAGGAAGGAGGAGTAAAAGGAGTAGGATTTATTTAGGAAGAAGAGCAGAGACTCCGCAAAGTGGAGGGGTACCTGGAAGCAGGACACCCTCTAATGGAGGTTAGGCCAGAGGTAATTAATTTGGGGTATGAACATAATTAACATTCATGCTGAGCAGGCATTGAGAAATGCATCAACTCCATTGGTTAAAATCTATGTAAAACAGGCATTGAAACTGGTCAAGAGCACCATTGGTTAAAACAAAAGGTGGCGAATACTTCCTAGTATCCACCTGTGACCACCCCCATCTCTTAGTCAGGGACTAGGTGAGTCTCAAGGTCTTTTTGCATTTGAAGGCCCTGAGCACGCCCTGTCAATCACTCTCTGCCTCTACCAGCTGGCTCTTGGATAGGGGCCCTCTGTCCTGACTACCTAGCCATTTCACCGTCTCTCCTAATCCGTCTCAACGGTATCTGTAGGTCAGATCTTCTGATAGCTTCTCTACAGAGCATGCCTGAATATTCCTGCATGAGAGCACTGTGGGATCATCTCACCATCCTGGGCAAATCCAAAACACCACCCCCAAGCCTGAGCCACACAGGGTTTTCTGTTCCACCCTTCTTCTGGTAAAAACCACTGAGTCTCCCTTAGAATTCTCCTCTGCTTGTGCAATGAATCTCAATGGTAGCCGATGGCCCACACTTGGCTTGACAGTCTACCACCTGAATCTTGAGTTGAAACAAACTGTCCCTTCTGTGGAAGGCACAATTCCTTCCATCCAGCACCAGTGAGGTTATTAGCTCTGTTACAGTGATCCCCAGAGTATCCTTGGGTCTCGGGAGCTCCAGCATCCTTCCAGTGAATTCCCTTTTGTGTATACTAGCCATAATTGGTCTCTTTTTCTTTTTTTAAAGGGAGGGACAGTAAGAGAGAGAATCAATTTTAGTTTTTCAAGTGGGCTTCATTGCTCCGACACTTCATTGTGTATGTGGTATTGCGGTTATAACCCACGTCCTCGCACATGCCAGGCAAGCACCATAACCACTGAGCTATTGTTCCAGCCCCCCACAACTGGTTTCTAAAGAAATTTTTCTGGTGTGAAAAACCTTGAAGAGCCATAATTTGTTGGTATACTTTTTTTGGGGGTGGGGAAAGGGAATATTTTTTCATCTGGCCTTTGTTTCTTTAATACTTAGTTGTGTAAGTGGTACTGGAGTTCGAACCCGGGTTCTTCCGCATGCCAGGCAAGCGCTCAAACCACAGAGC
Organism: Aplodontia rufa; assembly: GCA_004027875.1. Taxonomy (NCBI): domain Eukaryota; kingdom Metazoa; phylum Chordata; class Mammalia; order Rodentia; family Aplodontiidae; genus Aplodontia; species Aplodontia rufa. The sequence goes on from PVKS010049374.1 coordinate 2,302, forward strand.
CACTGCGCCAGCCCTCTTCTTTTTGTTAATTTGAGAAAAAAAATAAAGCTAGTGGAAGAAATTTGTCTTTGAAAAATAAGAACCGGGGCTGGAGCAGTGGCTCAGCAGTTACGGTGCTTGTCCGGCAAGCACGAGTCCGAGAGTTCAAACCCCAGCACCACGTATACAACAAGGTCTTGGAGCAATGAAAATAAAAATTGTTTCCTCTCTCACTGTCCCTCTCTTAAAAAAAAAAAAAAAAAAAAAAAAAACTGTTGGGGTCTGACCTTCACTCCATTTCATCAGCTGCCCTGGAGTGATCTTGTTGCTATTTGTGTAAGTTCCTTCAGGAAGGGCTGTGAGGTCCTGCTTTGTTAAGCTTGCTAATTTTGATACAAAAGAAACTCAGGGTGGGTTGGAATGTGCTTACCGCGGGATGTTCCTAAGTTGTTTTTCAGTACTTGAAATCTGCACAACCCTTGGTATTAGCTTCCTTGGGATGAGTATAAAAGGAGATGTAAAAGCCGGAATAAAGAGAGACGGTTCCATCTGGGTCTCCTGCCTGTGTTCTTTAGCATCCCCAGCCCATTCCTCAGGTTTCAACCCGGCCGGACCGGGATACCAAACCTGGGTCTGGGGGTGGATGGGGAGTATGGTCACAAATCCAAGTGACCAGCCAAAGCCATCAGTCAGTACTGAAAACTTTTGCAGCCCCTGGTCTGCCCATTCACAGCCTCTGTGCTCAGATACACAAGCGCTTTGCAGAGAAATTCCGAGGTGGGTGTGATTTGAACAGCTGAAAACTCTAGAAATGGAAATGGAAGACCCCAGGTAGTAGGCACTGAATATGTTCCCCCAAAATTCATGTGGAAATCTTCACCCCGAGATGATGGTAGAAGGTAGGGCCTTTGGTAAGTGATTAGGTCAGGAAGGCAAAGGGAGACTTCTCACCCCTTGTGAAGTTACAGAAAGATGGGCCCTTGGCAGACACTGAATCTGTCAAGGCTTTGATCTTAGACTTGCCAGCCTCCAGAACCGTGAGAAATTTTTTATTGTTTACAAGCCACCTGGTTTCTGGTATTTTGTTATCTTATTCTGTTCAGGCTGCTATACCATGCTTGTCACCAGGGATTTGTTTTAAAAGCTTTTTAGAAAGGCAAAACTGGGAAGAACTTTGGTATTTGGAGGCAGAAATACCCCAAATTATACCCCCACCATGCCACTTAGCAGCTCATGGAAAAGGTAGATGTGATCTTTTAAGGATCACATGAGATACTGCACCTAGTACCTAAAAAGTACTCCATCAAAACTAGACACAGTGGCATGGATCTATAATCCCAGCAGCTCAGCAGGCTGAGGCAGGAGGATGGAGAGTTCAAAGCCAGCCTCAGCAACTCAGCAAGATCCTGTCTCAAAAAATAAGGACTGGGGATGTGATTCAGTGGTTAAGCACCCTGGGTTCTATCCCCAGTAACTCCCACCCCCAAAAAAGAAATGCTCCATCATTTAGGGGTTGCTTTTTTCCTTATTTTCTGGTCCACCCAGATAGAATTTTTCACTTATAACCTGCCCTAGAATTTTAAAAGGATAGAAAAATCATCTCATCCCCAATGGTGATTATAAAGAACGTGAACAAAAAAATAAAGCAGGCATGGAATTTAAGGGAATATAGAATTTATTAAGTACTGAATATAAAAATAGACCCATCTGAATAGAAACCCCAAGAGGTCCCTTTATCCCTCCAGGTACCTTAGGCCCTCCCACCCTAACCCCAATAAAAACATTTTTGTAGACACAAGGTCTAACAAAGACTAAGATGCAAAGCATCCCGAGATGGCAGACTTGGCTTAAGGAGGTTGATGACTGCGTCAGACCAGACCTTTCCTGGAGAAGTCACAGCGCCAGTTCAGTCCCCCTCTGGACCAGAAGCTGATATCTGTGGCCCCTGAGCATGGGACAGGCTGGAGCTGCTGGCCGGCAGCGGGCAGTTATTCCTTCAATGCGCCCTCCAGCTCCTTCTCTATCCTATCTTGTTTAAGTTCCTCTAGGACCTGACGGAACCGATGCATGGCTAGAGGGTCCACATGGAGACAGAAAAATAAAGACTTAGTATGTTTTCACGTGGGACCCAGATGTACCCAGGTCCTAGTAGACCATCAGCCCTCCTGTCTTCGAGCTGGATTTCCAAGTCAACTGGTTACACCCCTCATGATTCTTTCTGAACTTCGCTGTCTTCTGTCAGCCTGCCAGACATTGTGGTGTCTTATATCAAACCCTGTACCCTGGCTCTACTTGCTTCTTAACTCTTTAGTCTTTTCTACACTAGACCCAAAGACATCTCTGCAACATAAACCTTCACGAGAAGGAATGGCTCCCTGCTATATTCCTAGCAGGAAGAATAGTGTCTGGTATGTACTAGGATGGAATAAATATTAAAAATGAATGTCATGTCCTCCATGGTTTAACAGGCAGACTTCCGTGGCCATCTGTCTATCTCACCTACCCTGTACTCCACAAGGGCAGAGTCACTTCTGTCCTTCTAGCTTATGGTGCCAGTGCCTTGCTCAATGGCAGGCATGAGACAGATACCCAGGAGGTATAATGAATAGATTGATGCTTGAGGTAGAGATTACTTCCTGTTTACAAAGAGACAATGGAAAATGGAGACAGATGGTAGAGAAGGGCAGAAGTTAGTGGCTAATGGAAAAAATATAAAAATAGAAGCAGAAGATGCAGGAATTGAGTGAGAGAAGAGTTGAAGAGGCATCTTTCAAGGATGCTGGGACTGGGAGGTCACTACCACTCACCCAGTTTCAGTCGGTGGGGTTTTTCTGCAAAGATGATGCAGAACCAGCCGGGCTCCTTACACATGTAGGACTTGCCGGGGGATATCAGCAGCTTGTGGTCCAGGAAGCGGAGATGGAGGGCACGTTCTTCTTCGAAGGTACATGGCTCCAGGTACTAGCAAAGGCAGAGGAACAGAGCTGAGCCCAAGATCCACCTGGCAGGTCTGCCCGAGAGCACCCATCCTGACTCCCAGAGCTCACCGATCCCAAGTTGACCCAGACATAGAGGCCAGAGCCGCGATTGAGAAAGGGAATCTTCAAGGCGCTCAGCTTCTTAGTGACGTATTTGTGGGCTGCCCAGAGCCGGGAGTGATTAGCAGGCAGGTACACTGTGTCAATCCACTCTGGAGGGTTGGAGGAAAAGAGGAAAGAGGTGTCATAGATCTTAGGCAGACATCTGGCGAGGAGTACTTCCCCAATGGTTTTTGTTTTTTGGGTTTTTTTTTGTTTTTTTGTTTTTTTTTGCTTGCGCTTCATGGAAACTATTTCTATCCAAAACCAATTGCTTTATATTTGGGCTGATGATGTCCACACCCAATGCACCCATCCCTTCTCAATGGCTGTGGGAGAGACTTTGGGCTTCTCAGTGGTCCAGTAGGAATAGTCCCTTTGAGTTTACACCCCCGAGTTAAGCTGTCAGGGTATTTATTCCATGACAGGGTTGATGTTTCTGTCTTCAGCTGGGCAAGTTAGCAGGTACTCAAAACTTCCCTTACTTCATCTTCACAAAATGGGCTGAAAAGAGCCTACGTATGCTCAGGGATGCTTGTGGCCCAATTGTTCTAGGCACTGGCAGCACAAAGAACCACCTGGAGCTTTTGGAAGCCCCAATGCCTAGGTTATTTCTCTAGATAATCTAAATCAGAATCTTCGGGTTGGGGTATAGCCCATGCATTGGTATTTAAGCTCCAAGATAATTTCCAAGTACATCCAAGGTTGAGAAACAGCGTTCAGGGGGCTGGGATCCGGTCTCTGCCAAATATCAAAGATTCTGGCTCCATGTAGCGAGGCATCCAGTTGGATTTCTTTCCCTACCCAAAGCTGAAAGCAAATTGTCTAATCTAACTAATCAAATGTCATTGGTTCGTTTCATTATATCACAGGTATTAATTTAAACTTTTCAGCATGGCATGTGTTTTATTACAGGCAATTAAAGAAAAGGGGTCTTTTTTTTTTCCCCCAGGGTTGAGGACCGAACTTGTGGCCTCCCACATGCTAGGCAAGCACTCTGCCACTGAGCTAAATCCCCAACCCAAGGAATCTCTTCTAAGCTTGAGCCATGGCATTAAAGAGGGATGCTTCTCTGAGGCACTCCTTTGACACCCGGGGAAAAGTAAATCTATGAGTCAATAGATTGGGGCATACCGACTCACCCAAACTGCAATTCTCCTGTGGCTACTTTGGAAAATGAGATTAAGCTATATTAGAAAAGTCAGGATATTCTAAGACAAGCAGGGCTCTAGGAAGGCAACAAAGAATTCACACGAAGACTGAGCCATGGTTAAACCTGAGACAATGAACAGGGTCTTGGCATACTGAGGGCAAGTCGGAGGCCCAAGAAAATCCAGGAATTCCCCATGGAAGCCAAGATGCTTCTCTGGGGTGGAGCTTAGTACCTCTGTCCCAGAGCAGTTTACAGAGCTTGTACTGGGTGATGCCAGAGACACTGTGGAGGTAGCCAAAGGATTTCATGGCAGAGGTCACTTCCTTGTTGTACGAATACAGAGCACCAAAGCAGAAACCAGAGATGCCAAAGTCCTAGAGGAAGAGAAGTAGGGGAAGAAACATCTGGTTTGTTTGCCTTTAATTCCTGATTCCCCTTCCTTCCAGATCCAAGGATAGGCAGCTGGGGCTCACCTTACTGGTACCCCAGATCATATGGGTCCTCTTAGGGTCAGGCAAACTGGAGAAGAAATAAGGAAAAAAAAAATCAAGACCTTAGAGAAGTATTTGAATAATGGAGATTTGGTAGGGGAGGTCTATGAGTGGAAAGGGCAAAATAGACTTGAGGCCCTTTCTAGACAGCAGGGCCTAAGGGGCCAGAAGTTCAAGAAACAGTTGCCCCAGGTAGCCAGAGGGTCAACAAGGTATCCCTGAAGAAGTGGACGGAACAGTCCCCGAGTGAAGTCCAGTGCCCTCTGCATGGCTGTGGCTCTCCTGTATCTGGTCCAAAGCCACACTCCTGGCTTGGCTCTCCAGGTGTGGGCCACCCACCCTTTCTAGAACATGTGTTCCCATGTTTTACTGTCCTACCTCTTTGGTGAAGCTGTTCCTTCTGCCAGGTATGCCCTTCCCTTGCTTTGTGGGGATCCTATCCCTAGCATTGAATATCACTCTTAAGGAACTTCTGCTCTGGTCTATTTTTTCCCTGTGTTTTACTTACCAAGATATTCTTACCCTGACCTTCTGTGGGACTTTATCTTGACCTTTGATGGGATACTTTCTGCTTTGCCCTCAAGTTGGCCTATATGCAACATGGAATTTAGATGGGGAGATACTTGGGAGGGAAGGCGGTACTTTGGTCAGGTTTATAATCCCTGTGGGCTCTTAACTCACTTCCTGGCATATACCCACTTAAGTGGATACTTCATGAACTCTCTGCAAAGCAGGAAACTCATGGTTCTCATTCCTAACCCCAGCTGAGACAAACTCACCTTTTTATGCTCAGAACACTGTGGAACGTGATGGATGTGTCAAACACGGATAGCATGTACATCTCATCTACGATCACATGTAGATAATGCCTGTGGTGGGGGGAAAAGGAGAGAACAAGATCTAACTTCTCACTGTAATCTTAACTCATTTTCATTTATGTTCCTCTCTGGATATGGATTGGACGGCCCCACTATCCTGTAGCTTCCAAGGGCTAATAAGGTCAAGGGCTCAATATACTAGGAGACCCTTGCACATAGGGGTACAGAGAGGGAATAAGACCCAAAAAGCATACAAGAACATCTTATCTAACCTTTCAACCATTAAGCAGAGATCAGTGTCTTATGGGGTCAACTGACCATGGACTGAAAGTGTCCTAGAGTGCTTTCCTCTGGTACAGTCAGGAGTTCTCACTCAGGCTCTGGATCTAGTAGTGGCACCAAGAGGTCTATGGGCACATGCATCATCCCAACTCTGTCCCCACAATCCTCTGAAACAGTGCTGTCATGCCCATTTCACAGATGAAATGGAAATAAGATTCTAAGGCATGCAGTTAATCCCTTCAACCAGTAGCTAGGAGAGCTGGTATTTCAACTCAACTCTGTAGAATTCTTGCCCACACCTCTTGTATTCTTTTTCCGTCCCCAAGCTCTGCCACTAATTAGAGTAGGTTAGTCCTGAAGTAGTCTGAATAAGTCTACATCTTCCAGAAAACAGAAGATTAGCTGCCCTAACTCAGAAGTCTAGAGAGAATAGATGTTGATGTTTTCTTAAGAGGAGGGTATGAAAGTTCTACAGAAATACAGCTTCATCTCAAGGATCGAGAGAGTCTTCCCTGGCGCCTCAGCCCAAGGAGTTTGGGAAGCAAATCCTTCTGTTGTGATCAGTAGAAAAGCAACCAAATGACATTATGGTTATTATAGAAATGTCTACACAAGGAAAAAAAGCTAGAAAGAAAATGGAAAGAATGTGGTACCTTATTCTTCATTTCAATGTCTGTTGTTTGCATGTAACCCTGCAAAACACACTGTGTCCCACGAATATTTACACAAATTGCTTCTGGTTCTGCCTTCTTGACTATAGGTGACAGGAACTCTTTTCAGGGACAAATCTAGTCTAAAAGGATGAACTCATACCTTCTGGCAAATTCCAGATATTCCATCAGTGATTCTCGGGAGTAGACGTCACCCAGAGGATTCTGAGGGTTGATGAGCACAAGGCCTCTGACCTTTTTTCCCTAAAAAGGACCCAAACATAACTGGGGGAAGGCAAGTCCTTCACAGCTACCTCAAATTTGTCCAAGGATCCTTTATGGACGTTGTGATTTAATCTTAAACGACCGCTAAGCCACATGCTCTAAAGACTTGGTGGCCAGCCTGTGGTACTGTTGGTGGGTGGTAGAGCCTTTAGGAGATGTGGCCTAGTGGAAGGAAGGAACAGAGCATTGGGGTGTGCCCTTGACAGTGAGAGCAAGACCTTGGTCCTCGCCATCTCTTGGCTTCCTGGCCAGCATGAGGTGAACGGATTTCTTCCACCACACACTCCTGCCTTGCCACAGGGCCAAGGACAAGGGGGCCAAGAGACCATGGACTGAAACTGAACCAAAATAAATCTTGCCTCCTTTAAGTGGTCTCTTGGATATTTTGTCACAGTGAGAGAAATCTGACACAACAGATCAGGCCATTGAACACAGGACACCTAATAAGGCTGAGGCGGGATCTTGAAGGAGCAGCTACCAAAATGCCTGCAGAGTGGGAGGAAGCAGCTCTGGGAGCCCTCAGGGACAGGCCTCTGGGTTCCTGGGGGTCTCTTCTAACTAAAGAGAGCTCACCAGGTCTAGATGTGCAGGTTAAATCAGTCTCAGGACTTAACCCTTTACAGGGCCAAACAGCGGGCCCCCTGAACATATGGTTCTCTCCTTACCTTCCGCTTAGCTTCGAGCAGGGCTGTCTCCAACTTGTCCACAGTGAGCTGGAAAGGCTGCGTGTTCTCATCAGTTATCTGGAAGAGACACCACCGAGAAATGCCCAGGGGAACAGTGCCCAAGGCTGGATTCCTCAACCCTATAAACCAGGGTGCCAATCCCACAGGTCTTTACCCCAATTTCTCCAACCCTCCCCCACCAGTACGTAGGAGTAGAGAGTAAGGTCCCCCATGCCTCCTAAGTGCCCCAGAACCATCGTCGCCAACGTGGGCCAAGCAGCAAAGGGCACCATGCTGACCTTGCTTTCCAGGTGAACAGGAATCAGCTCCACCTTCGCGTACAGCTGGGAGCTAAAGGCGAAGCCCCCGCAGAAGGGAGTGGGGACCAGAAAGGCCTCTGGAAGCACAGGAAGACAAAGCTGTCAGTCCCGGGCCTCCGCACGGGCAGCAGAGCCAGTTTATGAGTAGGTGTTTGCTTCTATTAGAAGAGTATTTATTTAACTTCAACTACTTAATTTAAGCTCTATAGGGTCTTATTTATTCCCTTCTCTTCACGGGAAGGGAAGTTTCACTGATAAGAGACAGTAAAGCCCTTGCCTGGCCATCCAAACAAGTCTTTATTTAAGGAACAGATGATTATGCTACCTTTGCACTCTCCGGACACCTCAACCGTAAGACACATGTCCCTGGGCAGGCAGTGCCTCTAACACCGTTAATGCTAGAGGTGATTTTTTCTTTTTGTAAAGAAAGAGGGGACAGTGAGAGAAAAAGAGAAGCAATTTTTATTTAGTTTTTCATGGGACTTTCATTCCTTGGATACTTCGTTGTGTACGTGGTGCTGGGGTTTGAACTCACATACTGGCGCATGCCAGGCAAGCACCCTAAGAGTAATCACTGAGCCACTGCTCTAGCTCTGAGGTGATGTTTTTGGTAAACAGGTGGGGTTAGAGTTTGTTGCGTTCCTTTTACTTATTTCAGTCTTTCCTTTTATGCATGCCTGTGTTGGGGCAACCATATATTAAATGGTTATATTGTTTGGTTTTGACTATAGAGTTTATTAACTATCAGTGAGTTATTCAATCTGATAAATTTATGCAAGGAGATAATATTTGTTAGTCATATTAACATTGTTTCTATGTATAGATTAGTAACTGAATTAGATAATTTGAATAGGATTAAGTTTGGTATATGTTTGTTAAGCTTGAACACTTTAATTGATAGCCTTTAGACCAACTATGGTAATTAAAATAATTTACTCTCCAATTAAGATGATTCTTTTTCTAAAGAACTGTCCTTTAGATTAACAATTAAATTTATACTTAGAGGGGCTGGAGTTGTGGCTCGGTGGTTCTGGCACTTGCCTGGCACACATGAGGATGTGAGTTCAAACCCCAGCACCACGTACACAAAGAGTTGGAGCAACAAAAGTCACACGAAAAACTAAATTAAAAATTGATTCTTTCTCTTTAAAAAATTTATATTTGTTTAGATAAATTTAAAGTTGAAATTCTGAACAACCAGCTGTCACCAGATTCAACTGGCTTTTTGCTTCTACTCAAGTCTTTCCACTATTTTGCTACATAGATGGATTAGCTGCTCATCACTCATCTGGTTCCAGGGTGCTTTACTTAAATTTTTGCAAAGTTAATTCTAGTCAACTCATTATGCAAAAGGTAAACATTTTAATCTTTGCTTTTTTAGAACTTTTAATTTGGTCTTTCTTCTCTTCTTTATGGTACTATCTCTATAGCTCCAACGGATGATTCATTTCTATCTTCTATACTTTTATTAGGTAAATATTTTAATTAGAGTATTAGAAAGTAGTTTGGAGGGCTAGAATTAGTTCAAAATGGGTGCTTTAGTTTAAGCTACATTTTGGTTAATTCAAACACTTTTCACTATGTTTACCTCATTACGATTTAGTTCTTCATATATTATGACTGTTCATTATTTATTGTTTTGAGTTATAATATCTGAACAAGGTGATGGGCAGTGTGTGTGCACTTTATGGCCCACTGAGAGAAGGGACAGCCAAAGTGATTTCTATTTGGGAATTAATATCATTGGGCTCAGACTTTATAAACTTATCTATTCTGTTTATAAACTTATCTATTTCATTGATTGTAGTGATTATTTCACAATGTGTAATATACTACAATATCAACTTATTCACTTAAAATAACATTCCTAGGGGCTGAAGCTGGGTTTAGCAGTTCAGCGCTTGCCTCACATACACAAGAACTTGAGTTCCAATCCCAGTAGCACATGCACAGTGAAGTGTCAGAGCAGTGAAAGTCACAGGAAAAGCTA
>PVKS010049375.1:0-12012 GCA_004027875.1 Aplodontia rufa
GGGAAAAGATATTTTAGCTAGTTGGGTACAGTGGCACCCATCTGTGATCCCAGCTACTCAGGAGGTTGAGGCAGAAGGATTGCAGGTTTGAGGCAACTTAGGCAAGACCCTATCTCAAAATTTTAAAAAGAGCCAGGAGTGGCCCTTCCTGTCTCTGCAACTTCCCCCATGCATGGCACTGCAAATGGCTTTGGATTGGTTTGCAGAAATGCGCAGCACAGAAGCACCTTTTTAAGGGGTGGAAGGAGAGAGTTTTCTGAGCCTGTTGTCCAAACACAAGTACAGCCCTTGCAATACAATTGCAGACCTGTGATGCTCTTGAACTAAAGGGAATCTTCAATATCAAGCCTAAAACATAGGTATGGGTATGAGATCTGATGCCCAGAGAGGCAGACTGAGGATCAACACTGTAAAGCTGGAGCACATTGGTGGGATTTGTAGCCTAGATTTTGCCCCTTGTCTGTATTCAGGGCCCTTACTGAGTTCTGAGCAGAGTGGCAGGGGTGGAAGGTGACCCCATCTCTGCTCCAAACTCAGGCTCAGTGTGTGATGTGTGCAGCTTGCAGCAGAGCTGCGGAGGCAGGCAGGGGAGATGGCCCTTCCAGCACTGTAAACCAGGCATCCGGGGACCTTATCTTGCGACCTTGGGTATCCCATTCATCCCCCAGGAGTTCCAGAGTGGCATGGAGACAGCCCCAGACATGAAGGGCACTGTGCTACCCAGTGATTCTTCTTCAAGGAATGGGCTGGTAGGAACTGGAGTAAAAAGGTCTTGCATGTTGGAATTCTTGGGCTTCTAGAAGGGCCTGGGCCTGCTGGCTAAGTCCAGAGTGACTTCAAGGTAGATGTTGAACTCCAGCTCCCAGTGCGGGGTGGGTGGGTCTGCCATGTTTCCTCTGGGGTCTCACATCCATGGGCTGCCCTGGCTGGGGGCTGGGGCAGACTGTTTCTGGCAGCCAGCCTCTGCTGTTTTGCCTCCTTCCAGGCCCGTCACCTGGCTGGGAGCTTGGAGCAGGTTGCTAACTTCTGCTGACACTGGCAGGGGCAGCCCTCCCAGCCTGATACCTCATGGCAGCCACACTTGCACAAATCTTTAATTGTTTAGTTTAAAGAATTGTGTTTTGACCGCGAGGGGATTTTGGCTGGAGCTCAAGAAGTGATAATGATATTTCGCTGCCAAGACGTCTCCTTGGCTCTCTGTGTGTTAATGTGCACTTTCAAGACGCTCCAATTAACTGCATCAGCTCTGGGGAGAGGAAGGGAGAGGGAACCGGCAGGGGAGAGAAGGGAAGGCAAGGGGGGAAGCAGACAGGCCCCCCTCATCTTTTTATTAGCAAACAAGTGGGGGTGGGTGGGAGGAAGACAAAGTTCTCAAAGAGTCACTCAGAGTGAAGTGGTATCTGCTACTTTGGAGGGGGAGACCCTGATGAGACAGGAACAGGCCCATGGGCACCTCACGGCCTGGGTGCTCCAGGTGGATCAGCTTCGCTGTCCCCCTGGGCCCCACCCCTACCCTTTTCCTCCCTGTTGGCCCCTCTGACAGCCATTCAGTTTTCCCTTTACTCAGGGAGAAGGCAGAGCTGGTATGAACCCCCACCCCTTGATTCCAGTCCTCACCCCATCCCCCAGCCATCGCTATGGGCTCCTCTCTCCACCTCCCCACCTTCACAGCAGTTTCTCAAACAACATGCGGAGCTGGTGGACACATGGCAGGGTTCTGTACTTCCTGTTCCCTCTTCTGAGATACCTACTTAACTCACTTCCTTACCTCTTGAGGTTTGATGCAGATGTCACCATCTCTGTGAGGCCATATTTATGATCCTGAACCCCTTCCCAGCTTTGTCTCATTAGCATTGACCACCATCTCACATGCAATGTATGTGTAATTAATTAAATTTTGAGGTCTTGGGATTGAACTCATGGGTGCTCTACTACTGAGATACATCTTCAGTCCTTTTTTATTTTGAGACAGAGTCTCGCTAAGTTGTCCGGAACTTGGAATCTTCTTGCCTCCGCCTCCTGAGTAGCTGAGATTACAGTTGTACCTTATCTACTTATTTTAAAATCTGTCCCTATCACTAAGCTGTGTACCCTGAGGAACAGATTTTTGTTTTCTGTGCAGGGCTCGGTTTTATTTCCAGAACAGAGCCTGGAGCATGGGAAGTCTTAGGTTACTATCTGTCGATTGCTAACTGGATGAATGAACTTAGTTCCTACTGTCTATCATGCCTTGTCCCGGCACATTTCTAGACTGAGTTCCAGCTCCATCTCCATGTGCACCCCTCACTTGCCTGCCACTTCCCTGACCCTATGCCTATAGCTCAGTCTCACTCTGACTTACCGGAATTGAACTGTACACTTAGCCTTGACCTTCACTTAACCTAGTCCCCACCAGTGTGAGCGCTTTCCTTCATTCAGTGGGCTCCTTAGTTAAATATTCTCAGCCCTCCCTGGAGGCCTGAGCTCCTAAGGGCTTTGAGATTCCACTTCACCCTGGGGCTTGAAGCAGACCAGGAAAGGAGGGGTCCCCCTGCAAATCCCTAAGGGGACCCTGCCAAATGCCCAGTTAAGGCTAGTCTTGGAGGGGATGGGGCTCCTGCTCTACCCTGGGTGCCTTCCTGCAACACCCTCGCGGTATCCCGCAGCTGTTAGAAGTGTGCAGCCGCCTGGCTGCATCTCCATCCCGCCTGGCAGTGGGAGGCTCCTCCCTGATCGCTTAACTTTCCAGGGTGGTGGTGTTGGGGGACCAGGAGGGCTTCAGTGTCTGCTCCCAACTCAAGCACGAAAATGACTTTTCCACGTGCCGAGCCTTCCCCCATCGCTCCCCACACACATTCTCACACTCTGCTCTCAGAAGCATCTAGAATCACAAGCTCACTCCAAAGCTGTGGTGCAAGCGTAAGCAAAGGCTTTCTTTAAAGTAACATCCTCCCCGGAGAGAGACCCTCCAAAGCGGGACCCCCCCACGCAGTGGGGCCGAGGGCTGCCCGGGCCAAAGGACGGGTGAGGGCGGCCGGGGCCGTGGGGCGCGGGCGGAGCCCCTGCCTCCCCCTCCTGCGCCCTCCAGGCCTCCGGGGGAGGGTCAGCTCCGGCGGCTCAAGTTACAAGAACTTGAAGACAGGAAGATTTAGCGCGGGAGCGGCGGAGCTGCACAGTGTGCCGTTTGTCCGCCTTTGAAACCAGAGGCCGGGCGGCGGGGCGGCGCGGGGGCCGCCCGGGTGAATTATCGCTCCTCTCGGGATGGACTTCCAAGCCCGGCCGCCCTCCCCCAGCCCGGCTCCTGTTTCTCCAGGTGCTGGGGTGTTTTGCTACGTGTTAATTTGCCCCAGTTGACGCGCCCATTCGTGGCCCCGGCCCCCCAGGGGGAGTCCAGCCCGCCCTGGGTGCACCCGCAGGGGCCTCGCGGGTGCGGACGCGGTCCGCGTCGCCAGGGTCTTGCCCTGGGACCGGGAGGGGCAATCGATGAGTGGGAGGCGCGCTGGGAGAGGGTGGCGTCCGCGCACAGACAGTACTTTGTCCTCTGCAGGACAGCAGCAGCAGCCTCTGAGCGCGGCGGGCTCCTGATGGGCCACGCTCGCGGCGACCCCTGCCGGCCCTGGCTCACCCCGCTGCCTCCTCCAGGGAGCTCGCCCGGGTTTCCCAGCCCTGGGGAGAATGTCTAAAGACTCTTTCGACGTCGCAGACATCTATCACTGTGTCCTCACCAGCACATCCTGAGGTCAGCCAGGCACCTGTGGCTGTGATTTTTAGAGACAGGGAAACAGGCTCTAAGCAGCTAAGCAACTAGCCCAAGGTCACGCAGCAACTGAGAGGCAAGGTCGGGATGTGAGCGGAGGTTTTCTAAGTCCAGTGCCGGTTAGTGGAAGGACAGGCGAGCACACAGCGAAAGCGAGCGTAGGGATGGGATGATAACCACACGTGGGCAGCGGAGGGGTCTAGAAGCTAGATGCCCTGCACCCTCCTGACCTTGCCTTTTGACCCTGTGTGCTTGGTTTTCACTGCTTCCCTCCAGGCTATGCTGGGGCTAGAGTCCCTGCCAGCCCCAGCTGACCCTCAGGTCAGCGCCCAGTACGGGGAGGGTGCTCACACTCTTCCACCTCTTTTCCTTCTACTGCCCCCTTCCCTGCAGGCCTGAGGCCCAAGGACAGGGGAGAATTCCTACCAGGCCTGGGACAAGAGACCGTGGATTAGAAAGAGGCTGCAGAAAGGCAGGGGTCTCCTGGCATCAGGGCCCCTTAGGTTGGGCAAGGCTGGGGTGGGAGTGGTGAAACAGGGCCAAACTGGAGGCAGGGAGGAGGGAGGGGACGTGCTCCTGAGAGTTCCGGGTCAGGTCCTGATCTGCTCCCCCTTGCATCTGTCAGACCAGAGCCATGTCCTCCCACCTCCTCACACCTCTGACCCTTGTAGTGCTTCCCTCTTCCCTTTGGGCCCTCCCTCATCTCCGCTGGTCTCCCAAACTTTCATAGAGCCACCTCTCCAGGCAGGCTTCCATTTGTGGGTGGGGGCACCGATGATCCCCCCATGGTAACTTGCTCTCCCCATCACCCTAGGGAGTCCTGTCCTGGGTGGGCAGGTCTGGAAGGGAGACTGGCTACCTCCTTTCCCTGTCAAAGTGGAAAGCTCACCTCTTGAGCACGTCTGTGTACAGGACAAGGGAAGGAGGCACAGGCGGTCTGAGTTTGGGATGGTTAGAGCTCCCCATCAGCCTCTCCATTTTCTCCTTTCACATCACCCCCAAAGCCAGAGCTGTATCCCTGCCCACAACCCACTCTGCATCCTCCCATGCACACTTTCACCTTTCCCTCCCAGCTTTTCTGACTTTCTGGAATCGGTTTTCTTACCACCTGTTTTAGGCCAAACTTCAGGGCTGAAAAGCATGATGGGATATCAAGGGTGGGATGAGGATGCTACAGGGAGGGAGGGTTTAAAACTCTTCTCATGGCCCAACCTAGTGAGCAGGCATAGTTTAAGTGCAGATGCCCTGGATTTGAATCCCAGTCTTCTCAAAGGTGTGACCTTGAGATGATTACTTAGACTCTCTGGATCATGGCTTCTTTTTGCAAAAGAATCTTGTATTTTGCTAATCTGTCCTCTGGTGTGATTGTAAGGATAGCTATGCCTAGCACACAGTAGGTACTTTATAAAGAATGCTTCATTCCTGGCTTGTTGGTGAATGGGCTCTTTTGTGCATGCTTCTGTGTGCCTGGGGAAAGCAGAGGGGAGAGAGGAGGCAGGTTGTTGGGGTGGGTAGAAGAGGCCACTTGGAGCAAGCCCAAAGGAACCGTTGAGACCAAGATCTTTAAAAAACTTTGAGGTATTCAGGACATGAGTGGAGATGGTAACTAAATGGTTCCACTGGCTTTCTTGGCAGTGGTTAGGTGTGATGGAGATAGAAGATTCATTTATTGATCCAGTACAGTTTTGAAGACTTTCTGTGGCAGCCTGTGTTGGGCCAGTTGTACTAAACAGAGATGGCCATGTTTCCTGCCTTCATGAGCACTAACAGGAAACAGACCAAAAGAAAGTCGGGGACACACAAAACCATTGTGAGATAATTGTGCGTCAAAGGGAAATGAAGGCAATTTACAAAGGGTTTAGCTGGGTGGCACCCAAGAGCATGATATGTATATTGACCCTAGAGGATGAGGAGCAGCTAGGGGACAGAGTTATAGGGACAGAAGGGACAGAGATAATCAGGTAGGAGAGAGCTGTTTGTAGGACTGAAACAAGAAAAACCAACCAATCAAAGAAATAAACCTGATGAGCCATGTGTGATAGTCCACACCTGTAATCTCAGCAGCTCAGGAGGCTGAGGCAGGAGGATAGCAAGTTCAAAGCCAGCCTCAGCAACTTAGCGAGGCCCTGTCTCAACATAACTTTAAAAGAAAGGCTGGGGATGTGGCTTAGCTAAGAGCATGGGGGATGAGGGGAGAGTGGTAGGAAATGAAGTGGGAGAGGCAGCAAGAGGTCACAGGCCATTGTGTGTGCAGGGTGCTGTTGGCCATGGTGAAGGGTCTAGATTTTCTCAAGAACTCCTGGGGGTCCTGGAATGATAAGAGTGACACCAACCACCTAAGGCTGCTGTGTGCTGGAGGGATGGGTAAGAATAAAGGCAGCCTCAGGGTACCAGAGGTGGCTAGCAGAAGTCAGGACAGAGGGGCCAGGAACTGGCCCTAGAGTGGAAGAAGAGAGAGTGGTGAGAAAAGGATGGATTTGACCAAGCTGGGCTGACTGCTGGGTGGGGATGTGGGTGAGGACGGGGGAAGAATTACAGGGCTGGAATTATAGGGGCGCCTAGGCTTCTGGCTGGGGAGTTGTGGCGGATGGGGGTGCCACTTTCTGAGCAGGGGAAACCTGCCTGCGTGAGCATCTTCGGGAAGAAGACGGGCACTCTGTCATGTTCTGTTGGAGATGTCTGTGAAGACAGGTGATGATCAGCCAGGGAAATGAGTTGGGGGAAGAACAGGCTGGAGGTGAAATTTTAAGATCTTAAGCAATAGAGGCCTTTAAATCCATGCTCCTGGATGAGACCACCCGAGAAAGGGGCATTTAAAGAAGGCACAAGGAGTGTGACCTCTTGAGCTGGAGCCAGCAACCACAGGCTCCCCGAGGAGGGCGAGGAAGGGTGAGAGGTCAGATTTGGCATCTTCTCTTTCCTTAAATGCTTTTCTTCATGTACCCTCTTCCCTCTGCTCCTTCAACACCTCGAATCCTACAGTGCCAACCATTCCAGTTGTGGCAGGAACTGCTACTAGTTGACCCCAATATACATTTTCATCTTCTTCCTTAGTAATAAAATCACCAATTCTTATTTCCCTGAGTCCACTGCAGTTCAGCATGGTCATGAGACAGTGTTCTGGCCCATGGTGTCACATCAGTGGAAGTATGTGGGGCTTCCAGGAAATACTGAAAGGAAGGAGAATCTTTTCAGGTTTCTTTTGGCTGTTGACTGGGAAATGTAGCTGTGATGGCTGGAACTTGAGCCACGCTATTGGATCATGAGGTACATAAAGCCATGTATTAGTGCAGAGTGAAAGAAAAGGCGTCTGGGATCCTGATGACTTCGAATCTACCCACTCAACTCTGAGCTTCCAATGTGTGGGATTTTTCTTTTTCTTTTTGGTACTGTGGGTTGAACCAGGGGTGCTCTACCATTGAGCTACACCCCTAGTCCTTTTTTATCTCCCTGATTTGCCCAACCTAATCCTAAGGAAAACACCAGGAAAGCAGAATGGCCTGGGAGCGGAAGGGAACAGCAGGGTCCGGGGAAGGATGCTGATCAAAGCCTCTTCTCAAAATCAATAAAATTCTGGAAAATGCATGGTCTTGATAGTTGGGAGAGCGCCGAGGCCTCCTGCCTTAGCTTGTCAGGGACAGGCGCTCTGGAGGGCCCAGGAAAGGCTTGGGAACCTGCCCTAAGTCGATGGCCCAGTGCTGGCACCTTGTCCCTTACTCGAAGCCCAGCCTGCTCCTGTCCTTCTCTACTGTGTCCTGTGCCAGGGAGGCTGAGCACTCTGCTTCCTGTTGGTCGTGGGGCTGGAGGGTAGGACGACTCAGGTGTCTCCAGCCACCTCACTCAGCACTTTCACTTCCATGGCCCTGTCAGGGAAGGGTGGGAATTTCCAGGGCCTCATCATCCCTAGTTCTTCTCCAACTTTAGAAATGAAACTTTCTTCAAGTCTCTTCATCTGAACCAAGTGGGGGTGAATTTGGTTTCCTGTTGAGACCCTTCCTTTCCTGACACCATACTTTTTTTCTTTTTGGAATGGAGATTGAACCCAGGGGAACTTTATCACTGAGCCACAACCCCAGCCCTTTTTAATTTTTATTTTGAGACAGGGTGTCATTAAGTTGCTGAGGCTGGCCTTGATATCAGGATCCTCCTGCCTCGGCCTCCTGAATGGCTTCTCACCCAGCTAACACAGTGCCTTCTCCTGAGGTCATGAAGAAAGCCATGGGGGGAGGCGGACCCAAGGAACAAGAGAGAGACAGCCAGAAGGTCAGAAACAGACAGCATAAAACAGGGGCAGAAAGGAGGAAACAGAGGTGAAATAGGTAAAAATAGTGGCAGACAAAGGTGGAGCAGACCTGAAACAGAGTCAAAGAGGTAGAGAAAGAGTTGGGCTGTCATCTACTGGGGAGGCTGAGGCAGGAGGATTGCAAATTCAAGATCAGCCTCAACAACTTAGCCAGACCCTAGCTCAGTGGTACCATGCCTCTGGATTTAATCAATACACACACACACACACACACACACACACACACACACGCACAGAGACACACAGACACACAGACAAACTCATAGACACACACAGAGACACAGACACAAACACAGGCATTCACAGAGGCACAGAGACAGAGGCAGACATGGAAGGATGGACAAACAGATGAGGATGTGAGGCTTTTGGAATCAGGGAAGCCAGAAAGATACAAGAAAAGATTGGTTATTAAGAAGCAGAGATGATAAAAGATGAGACAGCTGTTCCAGCAGACAGAAATTGGAAATTGCAGCAGAGGGGGGAACAGCGAACACACAAAAGTCAGAGGGTTAGTGACAGAAGGATCCCTGGCAGCAGCAGCATAGAAAGGGGGAGAAACCCCCAGCACATTTCCTTAAAAGATCTCAACTGCAAACTAAAGCTCCCTGTGCCCTCCACCCTCTGTGGACTCCGCTCCTCTCCACTCGCGCCCAGCGGCAGCCAGGATGCACCCTTAGGCGCCTTTTCAACGGTCAGCAGGGGGCGCAGCCTTGTTCAGAGGGGGGCATAGGCTCCCACTGCAGGGTCCTGCAGGGATTCAGGTGCAGGGTGGCCAGACCTGGAGGTCAGAGAGGGCAGCTCACGGGACTGTGATGTTTGTTCTTCAGAGGGCACAGCAGCTGCCAACCCTGAACCCCTGGGAGGACGCTAGGGAACAAGCACTGCCACCTCCCTCGCCGTCACTTTCTGCTGATGCCTCCGTTGGCTGAAGCCAAACAGCATGGAGAGGAGGTGAGGGATGCCCGCGTGTGTGGTCCCTTCGCCCCAGCATGGGCTCAGGTGGGCCCCATCTGCCTGATGGCAGCCACAGGCTCTTCGGTATTCTCTGCCCCTCTTAGCTCAGTTTCCTCATCTGTCAATTCAGGTTGGAACCCTGCCAGTCTCCTAGGACTGTCATGAGGAGGAGCAGCTTGAATCTGCATCTGTGAAAAGGCCTGGCATACAGCCTGTCCCCTCTGCAGCCCATGGGCAGTATTGGTGGAGCTGTTTCTCTCTTTCCCTCAAGCTGAGCACCCCCAGCCAGAGAATGCCCATCCTCTGGCTGGCAGTGAGCACAGAGTAAGACCCTTTGGAAAATAATTTCAGCAAGGTGTGATGGCTCACATCTGCAATCCCAGTGACTAGGGAGGCTGAGGCAGGAGGACTGTAAGTTTGAGGTCAGCCTCAGCAACTTAGTCCCTGTCTTAAAATTAAAAAAATAAAAAATAAAAAGGGCTGAAATGTAGCTCAGTGGTAGAGTGTCCTTGCGTTCAGTCCACAATACTGCAAAATTAAATATATAAATAAATGAAAAATAAAACAAAAGCAAAAACAAGAAACTCAAATCACTAGGGGGCATGTAAAAAGGACACAAGAGCTAACTGAAATAGCCCCAAAGGCCAAATCTAGAAAAATTTGAGCAACAGAATAAATATTAAATTATGACCCAAAGTATAAGACAAATATTCCTGAATCCAGGCTGTTATAAATAATTGAATAAATAAATGGGGAGAAGGCAGAACTCTCCCATGCAGAAGAAATCCAAGTGATTTATGTAGATACTCTTCCTTCACAGGAGGTGGGACGTAGCTCCCCACTGCATCCATGTGGGCTGTGCATGCTGACTTTCCCCCCAAAGAATGCAGCACGGAAAGAGGGGAGGGTGGCTCGCAGTGGAGAAACCTGACAGACTCCACCACAGCCAGGCAGACCTCAGCCAAGGCCAACATCCACTTCATAAATCATGTGGACAGTATATACCTCCATCAAGTTATGTGATAAAAGTGACACTCTCCCTCTGTGATCTTCCCTTCCCAAACTCATAACCCCAGTCGAATTGTTAGAAAAACATTCAGTTCCAATAGAGGGACAAATACCTACAAAATACCTGACCAGTACTGCTCAAAACTGCCAAGGTCAAAAAAAAAAAAAGAAGAAGAAAAAAAAAAAAAAAAAACAAGGAAAAAGTCTACAAAACTGTCACAGCCAAGAGGCGCCTAAGGAGAAGTGACAACTGAATGTAATGTGGTATCCTGGCACAGAAAAAGCACATTGGGAAGGAACAGAGGCAGTCTGAGTTACAAGGGTCTTTGGTCAATAATCACGTGTCACTATTGGTTAGTCTCTTGTGACAAAGGTACCATACTAACGTAAGATGTCAATAAGAGAGAAAACTGGGTGCAGCGGGGTACGTGGGAACTCTCTGTATTCGTCTCTCAGATTTCCTGTAAACCTAAAAGTGTCCTAAAGAAAGGTCTATTATTTAAAAAAAATTTTTTTTAAAAGAGAGGGACAGTGAGAGAGAATCAATTTTATTTATCTTTTCATGTGGCTTTCGTTGCTCTGAGACTACGTTGCATACGTGGTGCTGGGGTTTGAACTCTCATGTACTCAAACATGCCGGGCAAGCACAGTAACCGCAGAGCCACCGCTCCAGCTCCTTAAATTGTCTTTCCTATCCAGTGAATGTTGGATGTTCGATTGTGGCACAAATCACATGTTGCCATGGGTTATGTACTGGATTTTGAAGGAGGTGGGGGAATACAGAGGGAAAAACAACCATTTGCTTAATACAGGTCCTTAGGCAGAAGCAGTAGTGACAGGAGCATCCTATGGGGGCAGGAATGCAGTTTCAGGGTGGATGGGTCCCAAGTCTTCAAAGAGAAACTGAAAGGTTAAAGTGGCACCAACTGATAGACCTGTAAGATCTTGCAAGATGCATGTCCCTGTTCATTAGACTGTCATTAACCTGCCTCCAGGATGATGTCACGGGGCTCAGAGGAAGGGACGTGGGCTTCAGACTCAGATGTGAGATCAGATCTTTGCTGTGCCACCTTGACAAGCTGTTTCACTTCTCTGAACTTCAGTTTCCTCATCTAAAAATTCACACATATTTTCAGCCTTTTCTGGTTTTTGTGGTGATCAAATGAAATAACGCATGTGAAAGTGCCGGGAATTGCCTTTCCTGCTTACGGGGACAGAAGGAAGTGGTAGAGTTGCTGATCTAACAAAAATATTTATTTTGAAGAAAGGTGGGGTAAGGGGCTGTCGTGTGCACCTGAGGTGTGGCAGACCTCCTTGGCAGAGGGCGCACTGCAACTTTTGAGAGCTGAACCCTTGGTGGGGGTTTTGATAATAATCGGAGGCCACATTGCCATCGGGGTCAGCTGTTGCAGGGCCTGAGAGGCAGTGGTGGACCTCTTGGGGCAGGCCTGGGGCCTGGCCTTGGGGGGAAGCCTCCGTTTGATCTTGGGGGTCTTTGTATGGGAGGCTGACTGAGGAGGCTCTTTCTGAGGCTGGTCCCCCATAGAAGTAGGCTCCAATGTGGATGACAGGTAGGGCAAGGTTTGAAGGCTGGAGCTGGGGGCCAGGGTGGGCTGGGGAAAGTGTGTCACCTTTGTCCCCAAGCTGCACTCACAGGGCCCAGGTAGGGGTGGGAGGGAGAAGTCCACATCTTCCCACCATGAGGCCTGCTCCAGGGAGGACGTGGGCCAGGCCACCAGCCCCCACACCGACTCCTGCCTGGGCACTCCAAGGAGCGTCTTGATCCTGAGTAAAAGGGGAGGGGAGGGTAGAGTCAGGGAGGAAAGGGAGACAGAAGAGGCAGGAGAGGCAGAGGCAGAGATGGGCATGAATTGGCAGCCACTGAGGGATCCAGAGAGATAAGACAGAGTGACCACCAGGACACTAGGGCAGGAGCCAGTGATAAAGAGATGGCAAACATGGCAGAGGGCCAGTAGGACCTGCCATCACACCTACCCCTCCTCTTCTTCCT